>CAUYLG010004633.1:0-49980 GCA_963573385.1 Cacajao melanocephalus
TTCACCATGTTGGCCAGGATGGTCTTGATCTCTTGACCTCGTGATCTGCCCACCTCAGCCTGCCAAAGTGCTGGGATTACAGCCATGAGCCACCACACCTGGCCAGCATCCGCACTTCTTGCAGTGGAAAACAAAACCTCACAAAATGTAATACATTTGGTTTCCTAACTTTTTCATGACCCCAGGGTGGTAGAAGAAAGTGCAAGTTTTATCACCCGGATTTAGAGACAAGGAAATGGAAATGGAAAGAGAATTGGGCTCACGTGCAGGCAGCATGGCCAGCTGCCTCTATGGTGTGATCTGAGGCACCTCACAAGGCCTACTATTATACTATCACTGTAAACCTCTAAATGAAATAAAGAAGTCTCTGCCACTGAAATGCTTTTTTTTTTTTTCAAATGGAGTCTTGCTCTGTTGCCAGTCTGGAGTACAATGGCACGATCTCAGCTCTCAGCTACTCAACCTCCGCCTCCCAGTTTCAAGCAATTCCCCTGCCTCAGCTTCCCCAGTAGCTGGGACTACAGGCACGCACCACCATGCCCAGCTAATTTTTGTATTTTTAGTAGAGATGGGGTTTCATCATGTTGGCCAGGATGGTCTCGAGCTCCTAACCTTGTGATCCACCCACCTCAGCCTCCCAAAGTGCTGGGATTACAGGAGTTAGCCACTGTACCCGGCTGAAGTGCTTCTTAATGAGATGTGTGTAGTTTAATGGGATCAAGGCATTGGATCACCTGAAGACCAATGTAGAATGAATGCATTTTTAGGAGTTGGTTCAAGTCAATAAATAGTTATTGAGTATCTACTACTAGTTCTACCACTGAGGATGTTTTGGTTACAAGTACAGGCAAACCTTGGATACATTGCAGGTTCAGCTCCAGATCACCGCAACAAAGTGAATATTGCAGTAAATCCAGTCATATGAATTTTTTGGTTTCCCAGTGCATATAGAAAGTTATGTTTACACTTTACTATAGTCTGTTCAATGTGCAATAGTATGATATATAAAAATGTACATACCTTAATTAAAAAATACTTTTTTGTTAAAAAATGCTGACACAGAGACACAAAGTGAGTATATGCTGTTGGAAAAATGGTGCCGATAGACTTGCTTCACACAGAGTTGTCACAACCCTTCAATTTGTGGAAAACTCAGTATCTGCAAAGTGCAGTAAAAACAGGTATGCCTGCAATAGCAAACCCCATTTCAAGAGTCTTAACATATAAAAAAAATTATAGACAACCCCAGTGATAAGGTGACCTTCAAGTGAGGCTTGATCCAGAAGTTCAACAATGTCATAATACCAAAGACCTGGTTTTTTCTCTTTTTCTTCTCAGGCTCCCAGGTATCTGCCTCATCCTAAGACTGGCTGCCTGATGATCACAGGGTGGCTGCCAGAATGTTCTGAGAGTTACATGCTTCCTTATTTATATCCGGGATGAGAAAGCAGCTGTCCAAGGAGTTTATAAGTGTGAGACGACTGTTTCTTCCCAGGCAGCATCTCCTCACATCTCCCTAGTTCAAACTGGGCCACATGCTGCCTAATTCCTAAACCAAACTTGGTGGCTAGGAGGAGGGGATGTGCTGAAAACCAAGGATCACACCTGGCACTGTTTTCTCCAGTGACATATGGGCTGTGAGGAGAGGGGTCTTGCCTGAATGAAAACCCATGTACTGTTAACAGGAGGAAGGGAAATAAACGCGAAACCGCCCCTCATTAAGAGCTGAACCTTTGTCAAAGAGTAGAGAAGTAATGAATATTTGTAAATATAACAAAGGCAATCAAGTTTCAAGGGCAGAAGAGAGAATCATCTTAATTTTGTATGTGTTGAGTTTGAAGTATCTGCAGAATATGTGGACAATGCTGTTGAGGACTTGGAAACAAGGACCCGGGGCTCAGCTTTGGGCTGGTGCTGTCGATATGATGGTTAAAGCTACAACAGGAGAGGCCAGAAGGTGTAGGGAAAGCTCCCCTTGGTGGCGCAGGGAGAGTGAGAAGGAACCCTGACACCGCATGATCTGGGCTTATGAGGGATAAGGAAGGGGCCCCACGGGGTTGGAAAGGTGAGGAGAACACTATATTAAGAAGGCATAGAGAGAGGCCGGGCACGGTGGCTCACCCAGTAATCCCAGCACTCTGGGAGGCTGAGGTGGGTGGATCACGAGGTCAGGAGATCAAGACCATCCTGGCTAACATGGTGGAATCCTGTCTCTACTAAAAATACAAAAAATTAGCCAGGCGTGGTGGCGATCACCTGTAGTCCCAGCTACGTGGGAGGCCGAGGCAGGAGAATCGCTTGAACCTGGGAGGCAGATGTTGCAGTGAGCCGAGATTGCGCCACAGCTCTCCAGCCTGGGTGACAGAGCCAGACTCTATCTCAAAAAAAAAAAAAAAAAAAAAAAAAAAAAAGGAAAAAGAAAGAAAGAAAAGAAAAGGCATAAAAACAGTTCATGAAGTGGGGAGGCATCGTCTCGGAGGTAAGATGTGGCCTCAGGTGTTTCTGTTCAGTTTGGCCACAGGTGGGTCATTGGTGGTCTCTGTGGAGGGATGTGGAGTGGTGGAGGTGGAGTCAGTGAGGAGAGAGGAGAGAAGTGATGAGGCTGAGGATCTCACCCACAGAGCCTGTCTCTGAAGGCCCAGGGGAGAGGAAGAGAGGGCAGAACTCAGAGAAGAGGGAGGACATTTTGTTTTCCTGAAACGGCTTTAAAGAGGCTAAGTTCTTTTTGTTCCAGGCCATCTAAACTGAGGACGCGCCTCTCCCTGGACAAGGGAGCAGATGTGGGCATAGGAGGTGGGGCCTGGGTCTGCTACAGACGATGGAGTACAGTACATAGATCCCAAATACTTCCTTCTTGATATAGTTTGGATATTTCCCCCCTGCCTAAATCTCTTGCTGAAATGTAATCCTCAGTTGGAGGTGGGACCGGGGTGTTTGGATCATGGGGGCAGATCCCTCATGAGTGGTTTGGGCCGTCCCCTTGGTGATAAGTGAGCTTTTGCTCTGAGTTCACATGAGATCTTGTCATTTAAAAGTGTGTGGCATCCCCCCACCCCACCTCTCTCTCTCTCTCTCCTGCTTTGTGAAGTGCTTGTTCTTGCTTCACGTTCCACTGTGACTGCAAGTTTCCCGAGGCCTCCCCGCTAGCAGATGCCAGCACTGTTTCCCGTAGAGCCTGTAGAACCATGAGCCGATTAAACCCCTTTTCTGATAAATTACCCAGTCTGAAGTATTTCTTTATAGCAATGCAAGAATGGCCTAATACACCCTTCCTAGACTGGGTAAGGACTATGTCACCTTGGGGTGCCCATCTGTAATGCACTCAGGTCTCCAGGTACCTTCCCAGTCTTCTTATTGACCCTGAGCCAGCCCAAGGACATCTTCCAGTGGCAGCTTGGGCATCCTGGGTGATAGCAGGTATCTCCATTGTACTCTATCTGCCACTTCACCTTAAAGAAAGGTACAAGGGCCCCTTCAAATTCCACACAAAGACCTTCCAGAGTGCCCAATGTGCAGACTGCCCGGTACAGTGTCCAGCCTCCCCAGACCCTCTATCTTCACTTCTGCCTTTCGCTTCCAACTTGACCTTCATCTGTTTTGACATCCCTAATTGACCTGGTGGGTGTGGGCCTTGGGAGGATCTGATGAATATTCTTTGTTTTTTCTCCCCCATCCCACTATGAGTATTTTTAAAAGGACTTAGCCCTTTTATCTCTTCTGTCTTCTTGTCTCAAGGGCCCCATTGCCCCTTTTCCTTCCTTTCTTTTTTTTTTTTTGAGATGGAGTTTTGCTCTTGTTGCCCAGGCTGGAGTGCAATGGTGCAATTTTGGCTCACTGCAACCTCTGCCTCCCAGGTTCAGGTGATCCTCCCATCTCAGCCTCCCAAGTACTGGGACTACAGGCATGCACTACCATGCCTGGCTGATTTTTGTATTTTTAGTGGAGTTGGAGCGTCACTATGTTGGCAAGGCTAGTCTCGAACTCCTGACCTCAGCCTCCCAAAGTGCTGGGATTACAGGGGTAATTAAAGGCCTGCCCTTTTTCCTTTCAATCTGTTCCTGCGTGTTCCTGCTGTCCCTGTCCCTCACTGCCCGAGGGAAACACCCAAGACTGGAGGGCAGAGCCCAAGGACAAGCTGCAGGGTCAGGGCATGTCAAAGATTCTTCTGCTCAGCTGTTTCTCTTTTCCCCTCTGCTGTTCTTACTACTTCAGAGGGAAAAATCCCAAAGAGGGTGTTTCTGGGGCTTGGCAAAGGGAGGAGAGAGTTCATGGGCTCTGAGGAATGCTGCAGTTAATTCTTCTAATTAACACCCCAGGTGCTTCTGCTCCGGCTGGACTGCTGCTTTGGAATCATCTCTCTGTGCTCTGCCTCAGACATGCGCTCTGGAACTGTGAGCCATTCGGGAGGTGCAAGAGGATTCCAGGAAATGGCAGGAAGGCCTCAGAGGAGTTTAAGTATGTACTTGGCCAGGGCTAAAATCTGTCTTCATCTGGGCTCTAGGTGCTGACTTCTGTAACAGGGGAGCTATTAGCTTCTTCCTGGGAATCTACCTTCTACCCTACACCCAATAGCAGGGCACCATCCATTTAGGCCTCCAAGGGCTCCAGGCCTTGTTTTCCACCTCTGCGTGTTTTGAGGCAGCAACTGCTTTTAGCAGGAATTCATTGAGACTGACGTCCTCTGTGCTCAGCACTGTGTGCCAACAGTATGGCCACACGAGTGGGTTTTTCCTGTCTCTCTTTTCTTAGGCTGAGGGTTCGGCTCTAAAGATAAGACTTATGCAAGTAAAATAAGCAGATCTATTGACTTAGTATTCAGTTCCTGAAGGAATATAATCCAGGCAACACAGGGCATCAGTATAAGGTAAAGTTGTGTGTTCAATATGGTAGCCACTAGCCACAAGCACCTATTTAAACGTACATTAAAGAAAATCGGCCAGGCCTGGTGGCTCACGCCTGTGATCCCAGTACTTTGGGAGGCTGAGGTGGGCGGATCACGAGGTCAAGAGATCGAGACCACCCTGGCCAACATGGTGAAACCCCGTCTCTACTAAAAATACAAAAATTAGCTGGGCATGGTGGTGGGCACCTGTAATCCCAGCTATTCAGGAGGCTGAAGCAGGAAAGTAGCTTGAACCTGGGAGGCGGAGGTTGCAGTGAGCTGAGATCACGCCACTGCACTCCAGCCTGAGCGACCATGCAAGACTCTGTCTCCTCTCCCCCCAACAAAAAAGAAAGAACACTCAATGAAATAAAAAATGTCATTTCTCAGTCATACTAGGCATAGTAGGTGCTCAACAGCCACATGTGCCTAGTGGCCACTATATGGAAGAACGTAAAATTAACCTTCTCGCTAGAGAAAGTCCTATTGGACAGTGTTGGCCTGCAGCAATAGAGGCCAACTTCAGAGTACAGGTGTGGCTCCACTGGGGCCTGGAAGTACAGCAGAATTAGATAGAAGAGGAGGGAAAGGGTCTTCCAAGTGGGAGGAACTGTGTTCAGAGGATGGAATGAACCTGGCATACTGGGCCAACACTCAGCAGGAGAAGACTAGCTGGAGTAGAACACTCCTTTTGAGGAACTGGGAAAGCCATCATCACTGATGACAACAGGCACAGAAAAAGCAACAGAGAAGCCCAACCTCTTCCTCTCAATTCTCAATTGAAATTAAGATTGATGGGATTCCCATAATCTCACCCTTCATGTTTACTCTACCCCATCAAGAGGAGAGGGTTCTGGTTCAACCTTGAGCTTTTGATCTTGTAGGGGGTGGCAACTTGGAGTCATAGCTAATTATCTGTTCTATTTGAAAACACTGCTGGGAATGGTTGGTGTTGGGAACCTGAACCTGCAACCTGTGACCTTCCTCCCCACTCAAGCTGGCCTTTGAACCTGCTTTGTCACTGAGAAATGATGAAAAGCTCAGAAGTCAGACCCACTTGAATTCAATTACTGGCACTTCCACTCACCACCCAAATGCTTATAGGCAAGTCATTTAACTCCACCAAACATCAGTTTACCTATCTACAAAATGGGGATGATAATAGCCCTGGCCTCACAGGGTAGTTATGAGGGTTCCATGTGATAACAGTTGCAAGGGACTTGGCATAGTTCACAGCACAATGAAATGAATGATCTATTCATTATGTTATTTCCTATCACACTGAAGCTGTTTACAGATTCACTGCTGTTATTATATCTGCTTCCTTCTGAATTAAAAAAATTTTAAATACAATTGAATCCATGAGTTTTTCTCTAGTGATTTGTGTTCTTTGTGTCTTACATAAAAAAATTTTCCCTACCTCAAGATCTTAAAGATTGTCACCTATATTTTCTTCTAAAAGTGTTTTTAAGTGCAGACTAATACACTTATAGAAAGGTGCGCAGATTACAAAAATATAGCTCCAGGAATTTTTGTGAAGTCAACACATCTATGTAAGCAGACCCAGATTAATAGAGAGCATCATCAGAAGCCAGGGAGCCTCACTCTGCTCTCCTTTAGTCACAAGCCCCCTAGCCAGGGTAAGTATTAATCTGACTTATGATGTAACAATTTAGTTTTTCTTGTTTTTGAACTTTATAAAGGCGTACATATCCAGCATATTCTCTTAGGTGTCTGGGTCCTATTTGTGAGATTCATTCACAAATGAAAAGCGATAGCTTTTTCATTCTTATGGTTTTACACTATTCAGCTGTATGGATAGACCACAATTTATTTATCCATTTTATTGTTTTTAGACGTTTGAGAAGTTTCCAATTTTTGACTGCAATGAATAGTGCTGCAATTGTATGTACCTTTTGGTGAACGTATGTATTTCTGTTGGATGTGCAGACCCAGGAGAGGATCATTCCTTAGTTGCTATCCTAGTCTCCAAATGTTATAGCAAAAGGAAGGCTTGGGGCACATCCGGGCTGCCCTGTCGCAGAGAAGGAGATTATGGCCCAGTGCGGACAGTGATCTGCTGAGGTCCTGCAGCTCACCTGTGGCAGAGCTGGGTCTCCTAAGAGCCAGAACCCTAATTTGTCCTGCTTTTCTTCAAGTTCTATACCAGTACACCCCTCCTCATCTCCTCCAACTCCTCAACCTAGGAGCTCCAATTAAGAAAACTGCAGCCCCTTAGGGCATTTACAATATTGCTTTCTTTTTTCTTTTCTTTTTTCAGAGACATAGCCTCACTCTGCTGCCCAGGATGGAGTGCAATGGCACAATCATAGCTCATGTCAGCCTCAAACTCCTGGGCTCAAGTGATCCTTCCACTTCAGCCTTCTGAGGAGCTGGGACTCTGGGCATGTGCCACCTTGCCTGGCTAATTTTTAGAGAAATAGATATATGGTCTTGCTATGTTGCCGAGGCTGGTCTTGAACTCTTGGCCTCAAGCAATTCTTTCACAGGGGGCTTCCCAAAGCATTGAGATTACAGGTGTAAGCTACCACACCCAGCTTAATACTGCTTTCTTGACTCAGCTTCAATTTTCCCTCCTTCTTGGTCAAACTTCCCCTGAAAGCTCAGAACACCTCCATGCTTTTTTGTTCCAACTCTGCTGTAACTGTTATCCTCCATGGTCTTCCCTGAATACCCCGCTACTGCCCTGTGACATCTCCTTTTCATTTGCAGCATACCTGGTAGCTTCCTTCTCTAGGGCTCTCTAGCACTGTCTGGTATGTGGTGTGGACCTGTATGATAATTCCATTACGCTTATAATAAAAGCCCCGTCCTCACCTGGCTCCTCGACAGCTGGTGATAATGCGTCTGTGACCCACCAACCATGGCTCCTTCCATTGGCTATCCTGGACCTCCTTGGATTTATAATGTCCAACTGTATTGCTATAATCCTAGGGTGTGGGAGGCAGCATTGAAAGAGAGATGGTGCAAACCTAGCTGTAGAAGGGGCCTGCTTAGGCTAGTCTGGGTCCCCTCGGTCAGGCACTGCTCCAGGGTACTGGCACATTCCACCCAAGGCAGTTCTTTCTTCTGTTCAGTGACTTTGTCAACTTTGGTGCTGCTAAATCATCAAGACATGACTGTGAGGGCCCACTCCTTTACCTCCATTAAATATTAGGCTTCCAAAGAGGCCTTTCCTGACACTCCTAGGTAGATTACACCCCACCCCACTTCCAACAACCCAACTTCCCTTCCCTTCCTTTTTATTTTTCTCTAGCACTTATAACTGCCTTCCATACTATATTTTTATTTTATTGCTTTTCTTTTCCCATTAGCATGTAAACTCCATATAGGCCAGGATTTGGTTGATTTTGTTTTTTGCTCTATCGCTGCCACTTAGACTGGTGCCTGGCATATCTTAAGACTAAAAAGAAATTTACTAAATATGTGAATAAATTCAGAACTCATCTGAAATTGGTGTCTCAGTCCTGCTTACCCTCTGTTTTAGGTCTTCAAACTCTAAAGCGTTGATCTTACCCTCTTTCTAAGGCTACGTGACATTACTTAGACATTTGCCACAGAAATGCTTGTAAGTGATTTTTATTTGATAAAGTGGGGGAAATTTCTCCTTTTTTACTGGAACACAAAGTTTGGCATGTGAGTTGGGTGGAAGGGGACACTTTAGCTGAACGGTAGGTCCACTTTGGCTGACGCTGGAACAAAACGGCCCCCAAGTTTGCATCCACCAAATGTTCTGCTGTCAGGAAGGGGCAGGGCTCAGTCATCTTTGACTCCTTTGTGGTGCCACTCAGCATAGTGCCTGGAACATAATAGGTGTTTAATAAATATTGTCTAATCCAGTCTTTCTCATGTACTTCATTTACTGCTCTTCTCAGTCAGTTGAGTTTTGCAAAGAGATGGTTCTTTCTCTAAGTTGGTACACCTAGACTTGGGGAATCTGAGCTCTTTGGAGAAGGAAAAAGTCCTGAGTATTGTGGACTGCATGTGCAATCTACACATTCATTGTTGTATTAAATGAAAGTCAGCATCTCCCATGCATCTCCCATGCGCTGGGAATTGTACTAAGCCCCCAAGAATGTAGCGTGGGAACAAGACTGGGACAGCCCCTGTCATCACGGAGCTTGCAGTTATGGGAGGCTGGCACAGATGACACTTGCAAGGCCAGGAGTGCAGGGAGGGCTTCCTTATAGACGACATTCTACCTGTTCCCTGAAGAGTGAAAGACATGCAGGTGAAGAATGGATTGGGGCAGAGGTGGTGTGTAGAGGGGCTCACTCTGAAGATGTGCAATATCCTCAGAATGTGGAGTAGGATGTGCAACAGTCTGGAGGCACAAAGGAAGGTGAGACAGGAGCCCAGGGAAGGTGCATGGAGGAAGCAGAGGGTTGGGCAGAACCTTGCCCAGCTCAGCAGCTTAAAAAGTTTTTAGCCTTTGAAAGTCTGTTTGCAGTTTTCTTTTCTTTTTCTTTGAGACAGAGTCTCGCTCTGTCACCAGGCGCCAGGCTGGAGTGCAATGGCGCGATCTCGGCTCACTGCAACCTCCGCCTCCCAGGTTCAAGCAATTCCCCTGCCTCAGCCTCCCGAGTAGCTGAGACTACAGACATGCGCCACCACACCCAGCTAATTTTTGTATTTTTAGTAGAGACGAGGTTTCACTATGTTGGTCAGGATGGTCTCGATCTCTTGACCTTGTGATCCACCTGCCTTGGCCTCCCAAAGTGCTGGGATTACAGGCGTGAGCCACCGAGCCTGGCCTGCAGTTTTCTTTGCTAGTTTATTTAAGGTGTACAACATGATGTTCTGATATACATAGTGAAAATCTCACATAGTTACCCTTTTTGTGTGTGGCAAGAGCACCTAAAGTATATTCTTTTAGGAAATTTCCAGTATACAATACAATATTATAATTATAGTCTTCATGTTGTACATTAATCTCTAAATGTATTTATCCTACTTATGTGAAACTGTGTACCCTTTGCCCTAAATATCCCCATTTCCTGCCCCCTACCGTAACCATCGTTTAATTCTGTTTCTATGTATTTGACCTTTTCTTTTTTTCTAGATTCCGCAAATAAAATGAGATATAATGTGGTATTTTCTTTCTGTATCTGGCTTATTTTACTTAGCATAATGTCTTGCAGGTCCACCCATGTTGATACAAATAGCGCGATCTCCTTCTTCTTTTTAAGGCTGAATAATATTCCCTTATGCAATTTCTTTATCTATTAATCTGTCAACAGACAGGGGTTGTTTCTATATCTTGAGCCTATTTGCAGTTGAAGGGCCCTGGAAACTGGTGATTGTGGTGTATAACGTGAGATTTATAATCTATTACTTTTTTCTTCTTTACTTTACACCCACATGATTCCAATCCCCGCTAACTTCAAAGGAAGGAAGGAAGACCTGGGTTGGTGACGAGGTCATACAATCGCAGCTTTTTGTTTTGCTCTCTTTCCATTTAAGAGTAGCCCCTCCTTTGTTTGAAGCTGCTGGAAGGTCTCTTTGTGCCAAAGAGCTGGGGGGAAGCCATGGGAACAGGTTGTTTTCACAGCTGTGCTGAACTCCAACTCAGAGCTGTCCATCCCACTGCTCACACACTCGGGCATCTCTGGCAAAGAGGGAAAGGATGTAAGTTGTGCCCTCCCACATGTGTTCTGAGCTCATTTGTCTCTGAGCCTCACCCAGGGGCCTCTTAAGCTCTGACTATTGAGGAGTGAGCCAGGACTGCAGGAAAGGTGACTCTTTAGCATAACAGTAAGGACTACCCCATGGGCAAATCTACTCTGGTGTCTGCAGGTGTGCCTTCCTTTACACAATAAGGGCATTGACAAAACTCTAGACTGATGGGACCGCATGCTGTCCAGGGCCACCACCTCCTCTTGTGGAGGAGGAAACTGCTTTTCTCATAAGTTTAGTGAACTAGATGGTCTCCAAAGACTCTTCCAGTTTTGACAGTCTATGGTTTTATGAAGATGTGTAGATATCAGATTTTTAAAATGCACCATGGGAGCCCTCCAGTAATAATAGAGCCAACATTTATCATGTTCTTTCTGTGCTTCAGACAGTGGAAAGTACTTTTCTTGTGTTCTTTCTTTGAGTCTTCAGAAAAGCCTTCAGAATCAGGTATCCTTTTCCCACTTTACAGATGGAGGCTTAGAGAAGAAAAAGTCAGTTGCTCAAGATCTTAACAGCTAGTAAAGTGCAGAACAGGCATTCAAGGCTTGATCCGTCTGACACCACGGCTTGTGGTATTAAACACCTGTGGTAAGGTGAAACTCCTTTCAGTGTCTGTGACCCGATTTCAGATTAAGCTTTGGTCACCTCTAAGGACTAAGAGCTTGCGAAGAGCCAAAAAATGTGCAGTATGCTTTTCACAACCAACACATGAATGAGTCCAGGCATAACGGCTGACAGAGGACTTCAGCATGCAGAGTGTTTTGCTCCACAGGATCTGTTGGCCTAAGATCCACCGAGACCTGCAGGTTACCATGGTGCACACTAGCAGTTAGCAATTGACTGGGAGAGCTGATGCGCTAAATAGCAGGGTGAATTTAATGGTAATTCATGGAAACAAGTAAGGCCCAGCTCCGCGCACTTTGGAAAGTGAAGGGCTTCAGTTCACAAGTCTGCATGCTGTTCCCACACCTACCGTTTGGGGAGACATGTGCTCTGATGCAACATGCTGTCTTTATTTATTTTTTATGTTTTTGGAACTCTGCAGAGGCTTTGCTGCATCTGCTGCTTCTTTTGTGAACTTAGGCCAAAGGGAGGCCCCACAGCCTCCTGCTCACTCTGCTGCTCCCCTGACAAGCCCCACAAGCCTGCAAAGATCTCAGTTGCCCACGAGTATCTGTCTAGTGTCTATCTCTTTTCCACTGTCTTTAACCGGGGCCATGTGGGGTGGGGATACGTCTACAGACAGCGAATACATACACGCCTCATATATGTCTCAATTATCTGGAATAAGGGTCCCAAATTAAAATACTTTCAGGAACTAGGCAGGTAACACGATAAGAGAGGTCAACTGGATGGGTACTGGGAGGTACTATTCAACTGTTGGTTGCAAAATTTAAGCAGGAACCACAGGTCCAGTGCTAACAGATTTTTTTGGGGCGGGGGTGTGTGTGTGTGAAATCTCTTCATTTTCATGAGTTGGCAACTATTTTCTAAAAAGTCTTAAAATACCTTGCAGGATAAGCTAAATACATCTGTGGGCTAGAATCAGCCCTTGGTACCCGGAGTCACCTAATTCTCTACTTCGTTGTATGTATGAATGCAGCCCTTGCTCTTGGAATTATAATTGCCCCAGTGTTTGCTAAGCACAGATGGCTGAGAGACTACAGGGTGAACTGATAAGGGGAATAGAGGGGAATCAGAAGACCTGGGTTTCCGTCTTGTTCTCTAATAAGCAGCTGTGTGGCCTTGCTCACATGAATCTCAGTTTGGTTTGAGCATCTTTATCTATAAAATGAAGGCATTGGTGAAGGAATCCTTAGGGCTCCTTCTAGTTTCAAAATTCCATGTCTATACCTTTAATTTAAACGACTGATTTACTTAATTTTGTTTGTATTTAAAATACTAGGCTAGATACTTAGAGACTTTGGCTTAAGTAGCACTGTGGTAACAAATCTGATTTACAAGAGTGAAGGGACCCTTGAAGTGATTTTTTCAGTGGATTCCAAAAGGAGAGTCTAAATAAGGGTTCACTCTAAAATTAAATGGCACTCCACCTCCCCCAATGGCAAAAGCAATTAGGAATTTCTTGAAATCTCGGGACAGTTGATGGAAAAAAGAAAACAAATGTAATAATAAAGAATAGCAAGAATAGGAATTGCAGGTGGGAATGGTGCAGTCACTTTAAAAAAACAGTTTGTCAGTTCTTCGAAATATTAAGCATAGTTACCATATGACTCAGAAATTCCATCCTGAGTATATATCCAAGAAAAATGAAATCTACCTACAAAAAAACTTACGCACAAACATTCCTAGCATCATTATTCATAACAGCCAAGAAGTAGAAACAACCTCAAAGTCCATTTGAATGGGTAAGTAAAATGTGGTACATTCATACAGTGGAATATTATTCTGTAATAAAAGGAATGAAGTACTGATGAATGCTAGATTACAGATGAATCTTGAGAACACTATGGTAAGTGAAAGAGGCCAGTCACAGTGGATGATGTTTGTAGGATTTCATTTATTTGAAATACTCCGAAGAGGCAACTTTATAGAGATAGGAAAGCAGATTAGTGATGGTCTGTGGCTGGGGAGGATGGGAGGAATGAAAAGTGATGCTAAAGGATACAAGATTTCTTTTTGGGGTGATAAAAATGACCTAAAACTGGCCGGACACAGTGGCTCACACCAGTAATCCCAGCACTTTGGGAGGCTGAGGCAGGTGGATCACCTGAGGTCAGGGGTTCGAGACCAGCCTGGCCAACATGGTGAAACCCTGTCTCTACTAAAAACACAAAAATTAGCTGGCGGTGGTGGAAGACACTTGTAATCCCAGCTACTTGGGAGGCTGAAGCAGGAGACTCACTTGAACCCGGGTGGCACAGGTTGCAGTGAGCTGAGATTGTGCCACTGCACTCTAGCCTGGGCAAAAGAGTGAGACTCTGTTACACACACACACATACACACACACACACACAGAGTCCTAAAATTGCCTGTGGGAATGGTTGCAAAACTCTATGAATATAATAAAAGACATGAATTGGACACTTTAAAGAGGCAGATTGTATGGTAATGTGAACTATATTTGAATAAAAAAGCTGTTTAAAAAGAAAAAGTGAGGGTAAAAAGGTTACTAAAATGAAGGAGTAGATGAATAAAAAGTTAAACAAAGGTTAATGAGAAACCAGGGAAAAGAATATATATGATTAGGTTATGTTACTAACTCATCTTTTAGAGCTACTCATTGTATTTTGAGAAGGGGCTGCTTTTAGCAGGCAAACTGTGATCAGGGAAAGGGATGATTAACAATAATAAATAGTGATTTTCATTCTTGGATATGGTCCTAGGCACTAATTGTTTTTCTGAATATTTTTATGCACTGTTTTGAAGCTCAGACAGCCTGTTACTCTGTTTTTCAGCTCCATTTGTTTGAGTTTGGCAGATTTGAGTTAGTAATGAGGATGCTTTATGGCAAGGGACACTCATGACATCAGTACACACTGGGCTGCCAAAATTCTGGGGGCTCTGCCAAGCCCAGTGAGTTGCCCCATGCCTTGCAAAATCCAAATTGCGAAACAAGAAGAGTGGAGGGCTTGCCAGTTGGTCTTAAGTTTGGGGGATTCTTGTTTAAGTGCCAAAGGTGAAACCATTCCGCTAAGAAGGAGTTACATTAACTTAGTTGCAAGGGCAATTCCAGTGAAGTTGAAATCCAGGCCGTGCTTTGTCAGATTCTCCAGGAGGAAGAGTTACAAATTTGGTTATCAACGGTGGTCTGGCAGGTAAAGTAGAACAGCATAGGTGGTGAAATGGTGGGCTCTCTGTCCCATTTCATGGGGCCAGTCTCAGCGCGGTTTATGCTGCTTGTTACTGTATAGAAGGAAAGACCAGTATTGCCAAACCAACCTACTGATTTTTCAAAAGAGATCGAAGACACAGATTTTTAAATAGCGAAATCTTCCTTTTTAAATGCTTCCATCTAATTAGAATTTTAAAAGAAGCGTAATAGCCCATAGATTGGGAGAAAATATTTGCATATTGTATACTTGATAAGCAACTTGCATCTAGAATATATAAAGAATGCTTACAACTCAATAATCAAAAAGACCAAATAACCCAATTTAAAATGGGAAAGGGATCTGACTAGACATTTCTCCAACAAAGACACATAAATGGGGAATAAACACATGAAAAGAGGCTCAACATCGTTAGAATCAGGGAAATGGAAATGGAAACCACAGTACGACTTGAATACTTCATATCCACTAGAATGGCTAGAATTGAAAAAAAGATAAGTATGGATGAGGATGTGAAGCTGGAACCCCCATACGGTGCTGCTGGGAATGTAAAACGGTGTAGCCACTTTGGAAAACAGTACAAAAGTTTTCCACCGAGAGTTAAACATAAAGTGACCACATGACTCAGTATTTTCTCTGATACACTCAAGATAAATGAAAACATATGTCCGCACAAAAACCTGCTCATGAATGGTCATAGGAACATTCTTCACAATAACCAAAAGTGGAAGCAACCCAAATGTCCATCAACTGATGAATGGATAAACAAAGTAATAATCTGTACGATGAAATTTTAATTGGCATGTTTGGTCTAAAAAGGAATCAAGTACTGAAACATCCTACGACATGGATACATCTTGAAAATGCTATGCTAAATGAAAGAGGTCAGTCACAAAAGACCAGATATTAAATGATACCATTTTTATGAAATATCCAGAAGAGGAAAATCTATAGAGACAGAAAGAACATTAGAAGTTGCCTAGAGTTGAGAGGATAGGGGGAAATGGGGAGTGACTGCTATAGAGTATGAGTTTCTTTTTGGGGTGATGAAATGTTCTAAAATTGTGGCGATGCTTGCACAATTCTATGAATATACTGAAAGCCATTGAATTGCACACTCTAAATTGGCTCAGTGTATGGCATGTGAATTATATTCCAATAAAGCTCTTATTAAAAAAAAAATATAGTGCTGAGCACAGTGTAATCGCAGCACTCTGGCAGGCTGAGGTGGGTGGATCACCTGAAGCTGGGAGTTGGAAACCAACCTGGCTGGCAACCCCATCTCTACTAAAATTGTAAAAATTAGCTGGGTATGGTGGCACAAGGCTGTAGTCCCAGCTACTCGGGAGGCTGAGGCAGGAGGATGGCTTGAACCTGGGAGGTGGAGGTTGTGGTAAGCTGAGATCTCCTCACTGTATGCTAGCCTGGAAGACAGAGTGAGACACTGCCTCAAAAAAAAAAAAAAAGAAAAAGAAAAAAAAGAAAAAATATATACTCAGGGCCAAATAAAACTTATTGGATTTGATTACTGCATAGTCAGACTGGAAGGCATTTGTCAACCCCAACACCTTAAGAAACCAGAGAAAAGGGTGCTCTGCCAGTTCTAAGGTCATACACTTATTTAGTGGCAGAAACAGAGTCAGAACTTGTCTCTTGACCTTGACCTCTAGGCCATGCTGCCTCTCTCCAAAGCCCAGTTTTAAAGGCATAGTCTGGAAGGGATTGTGAAAAGTCAGTGTCATGAACAGCTGGATATACTCTCTTTCCTTTCCCACATTTTGCAAAGGTTCCCTAAAGGCTTCTTGAGGAGGGGATAAATTATAGTAGAAAGGAATACTCCTTAAAGGAAGAGACTGCCACAGAGCTTCCCTGAGTCTTTCCCTCATAGCATGGGAGGGTCTGTGTGTTTCAAAGAACACTTACTCTGTGTGTTTCTGATTCATTCGCATTTAGCTCATCAATATGTTGTTTGTGCAAGAACCATTTGATGTTCAAGAAACCCTCTGGGCCTCTTAAAGGGCTTTTTAAAAATTTGAGCCAGAGAATTGAACTTTGCCAAGAGTAAATGGAACTCAGATATCAAAAGGTCTGAGTTAAGTTTTCATTGAATACAAAGGGTGAGTAGATGCTGAACTGAGCCAAATGCATTCTCCCACCCTTAATTTACAGTACATTGTTTTGGCAGGCTCTACAATCTTGAAAGTTGGCTTGTCCTCTCCCATTCCTTTCTAGGGTGCAACCTCAAGCCTATCTTTTAGTTAACTCTACAAAAAATACGGCCATGTTATAACGATTTATGAGAGCCTCACTCATCACTGTTCCTGTAACTATCAATTTTATTAGAACAAATTGAAATGTTTGAAAAGGTTAAAACTCTTCTCTAAAGCTATAATTTTGTTTGATCTCCTACAGGGCTTTCTATTATTTTTTTTTAACTCCTCTCATCTGGGAGTTTATCAAAAGAGATGTTGCTCCTCTTTCAGTAAGTGGTCAGGTCATCAACCAATTATCAAATTAAATACTAGAGGGCTAGTACTACTTGTAGTGCTCCGATTTGGAGTACAAAACAAGTTCCTTTGCTCTGCCTTCAGGAGTAAGGGTCAGAGAAATTATTAGTACTTTGAGTTTATTTTTAATAAAAAACAATCTCAAAAAATGGCAAAATTAAAATCAGCTCAAGTTCTGCCACCTCAAGATATGCACTGTTAAAATTTTGTTGATCACCTTCCTTTTATTCTAAAAAGGTATTTAGGCTGGGTGTGATGGCTTGTGCCTGTAATCCCAACACTTTGGGAGGCTGAGGCAGGAGGATTGCTTGAGTCCAGGAGTTTGAGACCAAGACTGAGTGACATAGGGAGACCCTATTTCTGCCAAAGGAAAAAAAAATTAGCTGAATGTGGTGGTGTGTGCCTATGAACCCAGCTATTCAGAAGGTTAAGGTGGGAGGATTGCTTGAGCCTGGGAGGTCAAGGCTGCAGTGAGCTGTGATCACATCACTGCACTCCAGCCTGGGTGACAGAGCAAGACCCTGTTTCTACCCCGGCAAAAAAACTCTATATCTGTGTATCTGTATCAGTATACTTAGTTATGGATATGTTATAAAAATGGGATATTATATTGTTTTACAATCTACTTTTTCCATTTGTTAGTTTGTGATTTTCTATATTAATAAAATTATTTCTACTCAGGCATAAAATTCAATTGTACAGATGGTTACTTAAGTAAAGTCCAGTGGGAAATCTGGTTTAAGGTGTGACAGGATTCAGCGCTCAAACAATGTTCTGAGGTCTGCTTCTCTCCTTTCTATTTGCGTTCCCTTCTGCTGCCTTGGTGCCATTCACATGTTGCACATAGAGGCAGCAGTTCAAGTATATGCATCCAGGATCTTGGCTGGCAGAGGAGAGCACGACTCTGTTCCAGCACTAGCCATGAAAACCTCATTGCGTTGTGTTGGTCCCATAGCAATGCCTGACCGTGTCATTGTAGCTTATTCCTGAGTTACATGATACAGTCTTGGAATCTAAGTGTTGCCCTAGGATAACATAGACTGAGAATGGGGAAGAGAGGGAAACAGGGAGAGGTGGGTTCCAGAGAGAAATGGGAGGATGGTTATCAGAAGGAGAGCAAATGAATGTTGGGTGGCCCAACTCACAGGCCCACAATCCATACACTTGGATATCTGGAACTTGTTTTGTATTCGTTTCCTAGGGCTTTCATAATAAAGTACCACAAACTGGGTGATTTTCTTTTCTTTTCTTTTTTTTTTTTTTTGAGACGGATTCTTGCTCAGTCACCAGGCTGGAGTACAGTGGCGCTATCTCGGCTCACTGCAACCTCCACTTTCTGGGTTCAAGTGATTCTCCTGTCTCAGCCTCCCAAGCAGCTGGGACTACAGGCGTGTGCCACCATGCGAGCTAATTTTTTTTGTATTTTTAGAAGAGAAGGTGTTTCACCATGTTAGCCAGGATGGTCTCAATCTCTTGACCTCGTGATCTGCCTGCCTCAGCCTCCCAAACTGCTGGGATTACAGGTGTGAGCCACTGCGTCCGGCCCAAACTGGGTGATTTGCAAACAGATCTGTTGTCTCACCGTTCTGGAGGTTGGAAGTCCAAGATCAACATGACCACAGGGTTAGTTCATTCTGAGGGCTTTAAGGGAGAAACTGTTCCATGGCTCTCTCCTAGCTTTTGGCATTTTTGTTGGAAGTCTATGGCGGTGGCTGGCTTGTACATGTATCATCCTGATCTCTGCTTTCATGTTCACATGGTATTCTTCCTGTGTGCACAGTGTGTCCACATTTCTTTATTTTTTTAAAAATAAAGACATGCCATATTGGATTAGGGATCTTTCCTACTCTAATATGACTGCATTTTAATTAATTACATCTGCACTGATCTTATTGCCAAATAAGATCGCATTATAAGGTACTAGGGGTTAGGGCTTCAACATACGAATTTTGGGGGTCACGATTCAACCCAACATATTTCCACCATTTTTATATTTCTGGCTACTTTTAAGACCCATTTCAGTCTGGGTGTGAACGCCAAAACTAGCTGTCTCCCTCTTTCTGCTGCATGGGCTAGGAGATTGGATGAGGCAACCTCTAGGGTCCCTTCCATTTAACTTCACGATTAAGTGTCAGGGCTAGGAATCCATACTGCTGTCTGAATGTACATTATAGTACCACTACTTACTAGCTCAGGAACTTTGGGCAAGGGGCTTAACCTATGCAAACTTCAGCCTCCTCAACCAGTAAAATGAAGATAAGAGTCCTTCACCCATTGGTTTCTTGTAGGCTAGACACAAGCCTTCAGTAAATGTCAGGCAGTGTGACTGTTCCACCTCATTGAGGATGTAAGGACTGCAGGAGAAGAACCTATATAACTCCTAGTGTTCTCAACCTCTCATGATAATTCAGCACCATAACTTCTTTGGAAGTTCTCTTGTTACAACTTCAAGAGGCAGGCCGGGCACAGTGGCTCGCGCCTGTAATCCCAGCACTTTGGGAGGCCGAGGTGGGTAGATCACCTCAGGTCAGGAGTTAAAGACCAGCCTGATCAACATGGTGAAACTAAATGGTCTCTACTAAATACAATATGGTCTCTACTAAATACAAAAAATTAGCCAGGCATGGTGGCGCATGCCTGTAATCCCAGCTACTTGGGAGGTAGGAGAATCACTTGAACCCGGGAAGCCAGAGGTTGCAGTGAGTCGAGATCGTGCCATTGTACTCCAGCCTTGGCAACAAGAGTGAAACTCTGTCTCGGAAAAAAAAAAGAACTTCAAGAGGGAAAAGTTTCCTTTCTTATCTTGCAAACTAGAACTCAAATCCAGCTTAGGGAATGCAAAGTATTTCTCTCTTTCCCCTAAAGCTAGATGCCGTAAATTATGAGCCAACTCCTTTTCTTTTAGGCAATGTGATTATCAAATACCTGTCCTCCTTAGCTTCCTCTTATCTCTTTCTCTCTTATCTCGTTTTCTTTTATAACTCGATTTTTCCCACCAGCTTTTAGATATGGGCTGGAACCAGTATTTTATTTACAATCTCTCTCTTTTTGGCTCCACAAATACGGAGAAATGGAACAGACATGTGCTGCTTTCCCAGGAAGCACATCTTTAGTTCTTTTATGCTTTAACTACAGAGTCTAATTTGGCTTGCCTAAATGTTTATTCAATAATAACTTTGAGTTCTTGCAGGTAGCAGAACCTATCTGATACAGGTGTATTAGGCCTTCAGCAAGGTCAAAGGAGGAGGAAGTGCCAATCACCTTTAAAAAATGTGGTCACTTTCATTTAGTGCCAGTTGGTGTTCTGAGCACCAGGAATATAACAATGAACAAGAGAGCCACTATCCCTGCTTTTGAGGAGCGTGCATTCTGGAACATTCATTCCTGCAGAAAATACATAATGAGAACATACTACATGTTAGCTATTGTTCATCGTTAAACAAAACAGAAACAATCTCTGCACTGATGGTTATGTCATGTGTGTGTGTGTGTCAGGAGAGGGGGAAGAGTGCAGTAACATAAGGACATTTAAAAAATCCTGGTAAAAGGTGATAAGTGCTATGGAAGAAAAGAAGTAGGGTAAGGAGGGTTAGGAATATTGGAAGGATTTACAAGTTTAAATAGGACGATCAGGGTAGGTGATACTTGAACAAAGACTTGAAGGAAAATGAGGAAGGGAGCCTCAATATTCGGGGGACGAGCAAGTCAAAAGGCCCGGGGGGCATGAGTGTGCCCTTTTTCAAGGAGAGTAGGGAGGCCAGTTTAGCTGGAGAAGAGTGAGCAAGGTGAGAATAGGAGGAAATGTGGTTGGGGGCAGATCAAACAGAGTTTTCATCCTGAGTGAAACGAGGAATGAGTGGAAAGTGCTCAGCAGAGAAGTCACCTGGTCTCAGGCTTCAAAGGACTGGTCTGGCTGCTGTGTTCAGGCTCGACTGTGCAGGTGTGGGGTGATGGGGGAGAGCTGGGGGCCGTTGTAACCACAAGGGTGGGGTGCTAGTGATGCAACCCAGAGGGTGGCAGGTGGAGGAGTGTGACACAGTCAGATTAGGGATATATTTTGGAGGCAGGGTCAATAAGATTTTCCGGCTGATTAGATGTGGGGTGTGAAAGAGAAAGGGCAGGGAGGGTTCCTAAACTTTTGCCCCTTAAGAATGGACTAGCCATTGACTGAGATGGCAGAGAAGACTGGTGGAGAACGTTTTTGTTTTGCTTTAGTGCATTGGGAGTTCCAGGAGTTCCGTTTGGAGGTTAAGTTTGAAGGGCCTATTTACTATCCAAGTGGAGCGGGTAGCTGGATTTTGAAGCTGTCTGGGGACATACTTTTGGGGACGTTTCTAAAGCTTGAGACCCTGTTCCAAATCCTTGAGGACCCTGTCGTGGTTATTCCAGAGCCTGGCCACGTCCCTCTCTTCTCAGCCCTCCTAAACTAGGCCGGAAAACTCCTGGGACAGCAGCCCCTTTATTCGGCAAAGCTCTTCTTCCTCTTGGGGAAATGGCGAGAAAAACGAACAAAAATGAAGACGCTCGGCAGCACTGTGTCCCTTCCCTGCTTGCTGCAGGGAGAGGCGAAGCGGACTGGCATTAAAAAGCAGGCCTCGCTCTGGGCCGCAAGCGCTGCGGCCGCGAACCCCAGCTCCAGGCGGGTGGGCGGGGCCGCGGCGCCAGCGCGCGCCACCGGCGGGGGCGTGGTCTATCAGCGCGCGCGCGCCCGGCCGCCCGCCCTTGCGCCTCCCTCGCGCCGGCCCTTCCGCGGGTGATCAGCTGGTCTGCGCTTCCCTGACGTGGGCTGGGGCACGTCACCGCCGAATGGCAGCCTCCAGAAAGCCACCGCGAGTAAGGTGAGGGCACTCCGCCGGGAGCCGGCGTCCGGGCAGCGTGCAGCTCCCACTGCGCGGCCGCGCATGTGGCACCCCGGCGGGCAGGGACCCGCAGGTGAGGAGCCGGGCCCGGTGCAGTCGGGCGAGGGCCGCACTCGCCGGAGCCCCCGAGCGGGAGCAGGGGGAGGGGGCCATGAAGCCGGGCGAGATCCGGTTCGTTTCTGGCGGGTCGGTGGGCACGGGGGCGGCCCGAGCCCGGTCCCTGGACGCGTGTGCCGTGGAACTGCCCCGCTCGGCCCGAGGGGGCGGTGGCCGTCACCGCCACCGGCCCGCGGGAAGGCCCCGCTGTTGGAGGAAGTTGGCCCCTCCTGGCCCCTCCTCTTGTCCAGGGAGGTGGGCGAGCCCCTGTCCTCGCCCCTGTTTCCCAGGAATCTAAACCTCAAGTTACAATCTCGGCAATACTGACACCTGCAATTCTCTCTACTCATCTGTCACTTCCACAAAGATAGACGGTTGTGGGCCCCTCCCCACCCAAACGGTTTCAGAGCCTGTGTCAGGGAAGGTTTTTGTATAGCCTCCAGGAAAATCCCCCCAGTAGCGTGCTCTGGGCTCCCCTTCGGCACCAGAAGGTGAGAAGGACAATTTCCTGGCCTCAAGTTAAACATGTTTTAGCTTATTCTTCTTTCATAACCAGGGTGTACTTATCAGAGCCTCTGACAAAGTGGGAGATGGAGAGAGGTGTTCAGAATTCATGGAGGCCACAGGCCAGACTCCCTGGCCATCCCCAAGGGGTCACCCACCTGCTATCCACTTGAGGCATGAATGCGCACACTTTGCAGCATGGCCAGGCTTTCTTGCTGAACACAGACCATCGCTCATGCTTGTGTTTGTAAGTAGGCGGGTCCCAAACCCACGTTGACCCGGACTTGCCCTTGCCATAGCTTGTTAGGGGTAAGCAGAAAAGCAGATTCACTCTGTGGAAGTATGTGGGGAGGGGTGGGGAACTTCCATCTGGAAGGAGCTTCCGGTAAGTGAAGTCCTGGAAATGGATCAGGCAAGTGGATAATGATGAGTTAGGCTGTAGGCCCCAGGTGGCCTTCGAGGATCAAGGTGATCTGTGCTAGATTTATAGAATCCCAGCCTTTTAGGAGCGTAAGAGTCGTTTCTATACCAGCTGGTAGAGTCTTTTTACCTCAAAGGAAAGTCCAGTGGAAGGCTGAGAGAGGGGAGGCCACTTTCCACAGGTGCCTCCCCTACTGGTAGAATTTGAGTGTAAAAGTGAGCACTTCTTTCTGTTTAGGTAATGGAAACAACTCAAATTGACTTAGGTAAAATGGGGTTGAGCTGGCTTCTAGTGTCTGAATCCAGGAGCACCACCAACATTGGCTTCAGACTTGGCTTATCTTTTGCATCACTTGGCTCTGATTTATTCAGTATCGGCTTTGTTCTCAGGCTGACTTTCTCCTTATGGCAGGTTATGACAGTTCTAGGCTGACAGCCCCAGCAGAGAAGTTGAGTCCTCCTTCCTAATGGAGCAGAAGTCCCTGATCTGATTCTCCCCGGGCTGACTTATTCTCATGGTCATCTGTGAACCAATCATGGCCAGAGGGAGGGATTGACCAACCCTGAGTCCCAGATCCTGATGGGTATGTGGATAAGACTCCTTTGAATCCCTTGGGCTGAAATGGAGAGGGTACAGTCTCAAAAAGAAAACCAAGGTTTTCATCAAACGGAGGGATGGATTCTGGGTAGCCAAAGAATCCAAAGAATCTGGGTTGCTTACTTCCCAACCTTAGAACTTGTTCCAGTTTACTCTTGTCCCATCCCACTAGGTGTGATTGAGTATCTCGTTCCTTGTTTTGCCCCATGCTGAACGCTAGACGTGTGATTCCCATGGACTGGGGGTTGTGGGGATTGGGGGGAGGAGAGGAGGGTGCGGTGAGGTATTCAGAACACTGCCAGGATTTCTTTGAAAAAGAGAGGGAGAAGGCCTTTTCTAGTGCTGCCATAACCATCTTATACAAAGATTGAAAGTGCTCTGAATACTTCTTGCCCCTTACCCATCTTGTGGCTCACCATGCGTTGAGAAGGTGTAGGTTGAAGAAGTCCTGGAAAGGGTAGGAGCACTGATCTGGAAGTTGGGAGGCCTGAACTGTGGTTCCAGCTCTGTCAGCAGTTAGCTGTGAGGCCTTGAGCTCGTCATTTGATCTTTGTTTCTAGGTTTCCTGGTCTAGAGGAGGGAATTGAGTTGGGTAGTCTCTGAGGTATATTCTTTTAGCGCTAACATTTAATGATAATTGTGCTTTGACAGAATTTAAGAATTTTATCTGTCCAAATAAGTGAAGGGTGGATAGATCTTGGACTCTACAGAAACCAGGATATGACAAGAGCAGAGCAGCTGTAGTGTTTAGCTGCTTCGTGGCTCCTGTGATCCTGACAGAAAGGTGGAGGTGTTGATGCTCACATAGAGAGTTTGAGCTCACCTGTCAGACCCGGTTTCTGGTCTTGGCTTTGCATCTACTCAGTTATATGGCCTATGGTAGGTTATCTTTGTTTTTTCTTCTGTAAAATGAATGAATAGGTTTACCCCAGGATAACCGTGGCTGGGCATGGTGGCTCATACCTGTAATCCCAGCCCTTTGGGAGGCTGAGGTGGGAGGATCACTTGAGGCCGGGAGTTTGAGACCAGCCTGGGCAATATGGTGAGATGCTGTCTCTTCAGAAAATTAAAAAAAAAAAAAAATCAGGTAGGTGTGATGGCACATGCTTGTAGTCCTAGGTCCTTGGGAGATTGCTTGAGCTTAGGAGTTTGAGGCTGCAGTAAGCTACGATTGTGCCACTGCACTCCAGCCTGAGTGATAAAGCAAGACCCTGTCTCTAAAAAAAAGATAACCTTCCACCTCTGTAGTTATATGTCTCAACCAGTCATTGGGATCAGTTACTTACCATCTTAGAAACTTACATACGAAGTAATGGGAAATTGGGTGAGAATGTGACTTGTATGCTTATCCAAGAAAAAGAGTTGTTATTGGATTTATAACAGCTTTATTGAGATGCAATTCACTTACATACAATTCATGTATCTGTTAAAATGTACAATTCAAGTTATTAGTATAGACACAGAGTTGTACAACTATCACCACAATCATTTTAGGACATTTTCTTCTCCAAAAGAAATCCTGTTACCCATAATCAGTCACTCCTCATTTTTCCCAACCTTACCTCAGCCCTTGGCAACCATTAACACTGCATGTTTACTTCCTGTCTTTATAGATTAGCCTATTTGGACATTTTATGTGAATAGAATCATATATTATGTGGTCTTTTGTATCAGGCATTTTTCCCTTGGCATGTTTTCAAGGTTCACCTATGGCGTAGGTGTTGATTTCTTTTTATTGCCAAATAACATTCCATTGTATGGATAGAGACTTTTATTAATCCATTCAACAGTTGGGCATTTGAGTTGTTCCTACATTTTGGGTGTTACAGATAATACAGTTGTGGATATTTGTGTACAACTTTTTATAAGGATATATATATATTTTCACTTTTCTTGATTATATACGTAGGAATTGTTTTCCAAAGCCATTATACCATTTTACATTCTCACCAGGAATGTTTGAGAGTTCTGATTTTTCCATACCCTCACCCATACTTGTTATTGTCAATCTTTTTTATTATAACCTTCCCAGTGAGTGTGAAGTGGTATCTCACTGTGGTTTTAATTTGCATGTCTCTCTTTTTTTTTTTTTGACACCGAGTGTCGCTCTGTCACCCAGGTTGGAGTGCAATGGCACACTCTCGGCTCACTGCAACCTCTGCCTCCTGGCTTCAAGTGATTCTCCTGCCTTAGCCTCCTGAGTAGCTGGGATTACAGGCGCCCACCACCACGCCTGGCTAATTTTTGTGTTTTTAGTAGAGACGGGGTTTTACCATGTTGATCAGGCTGGTCTTGAACGCCTGACCTCGTGATCTGCCCGCCTTGGCCTCCCAAAGTGCTGGGATTACAGACGTGAGCCACTGTGCCCGGCCATTGATTTGCATTTCTCTAATGACTAATGCTGTTGAATATCTTTTCATGTACTTCTTGGTCATTTATGTACTTTTGCTGAAGAAATGTCTATTCAGATCCTTAGTCCATTTTAAAATTGGGTTATATGTCTTTTTATTGAGTTGTAATAATTATATATTCTGGATACTAGACTCAACAGATTTGCAGATATTTTCTCCCATTCTGTGGGCTGTCATACATTTTCTTGATGTTATCCTTTGAAACACAAACGTTTTAAATTCTGATGAAGTCCAGTGTATCTCTTTTGTCTTTTGTTGCTATGCTTTTTGATTAGTGTCTGAAGTCATTACCTAATCCAACATCAGGCAGACTTATTTTTTTGCTTTAAGAGTTTTAACAGTTTAGCTCCCAGATTCATGCCTGTGATCCATTGTATATGGTATGAGGTGGGTTAAACTTCATTTTTCTTTTTTTTGAGACAGGGTCTCTCTGTGTCACCAAGGCTAGACTGCAGTGGGGCGATCACAGCTCTCTGCTACCTCGACCTCTCTGGCTTAAGTGATCCTCCCACCTCAGCCCACCTCAGCCTCCTAAGTAGCTGGGACCACAGGTGTGCACCACCAAACCTGGCTCATTTTTGTATTTTTTGTAGAGATGGGTTTTGCCATGTTGCCCAGCCTAGTCTTGAACCCGTGGACTCAGGCAGTCTGCCCGCCTCAGTCTCCCAAAGTGCTGGGATTACAGATGTGAGCCATTGTGCCTGGCCCCTCCCTTTTTTTTTTTTTTTTTTTTGAGACAGAGTCTTGCTCTGTAACCCAAGCTGGAGTGCAGTGGTGCTATTATGGTCACTGTAGCCTCGACCTCCAGGGCTCAAGTGATCCAGCACACCTCAGCCTCCAGAGTAGCTGGGACTACTGGTGCATGCCACCATGCCCGGCTAATTTTTGTATTTTTTGTAGAAACGGAGTTTTGCCGTGTTGGAAGTTTTATTCTTTTGCATGTGGATATTTAGTTGTCCTGGCACCATTTGTTGAGGAGACTGTTCCTTTCCCATTGAATAGTCTTGGCGTTCTTCTCAAAAATCAGTTGACAGTAAATGTGAGAGTTTATTTCTGGACTCTTAATTCTGTTTTATTCGCTTTTAAGTCCATTCTTATGCTAGTACCACACTGTCTTGATTAGTATAGTTTTGTATTTAGGTTTGAAATTGGGAAGGGAGAGTTCTTTTCAAGATTTTGTTCTTTTTCAAGATTGCTTTGGCTATTCTGGGTCCCTTGTGTTTCCATGTGAATTTTAGAATCTGCTTGTCAATTTCAGCCTACGCGCTAGCTGGAATTTTGGCAGGGAATACATTGAGTCCATAGATCAATTTGGGAAGTACTGTCATCTTACCAATAATAAACCTTCCAGTCCGTGACCATGGAATAGCTTTCGTTTATTTAGGTCTTATTCAGTTAATTTCAGCAGTCTTTTTTGTTTTTATGGTGTACATTTTGCACTTCTTTTGTTAAATTTATTTCTAAGTATTTTTTGTTTCTGATGTTACTGTAAATGGACTTCTTAATTTTATGTTTGGGTTGTTCATTACAAGGATATAGAAGTCAAATTGATTTTTGTATCCTGCATTCTTGATGAACTCAGTTATTAGTTCTAATTTTGTTTTTGGATTCTTTAGGATTTTCTATATTCAAGATTATGTCATTTGCAAATAGAGATAGTTTTACTTCTTCTTTTCTTATCTGGATGCCTTTTGTTTCACTTTCTTGCCTACTTGCCCTAGATGGAACTTCTGGTACACTGTTGAATAGAAGTGCCAAAAGTAGAGATCCCTGTCTTGTTCCTGATCATAGGGGAAAGCATTCAGTCTTTCGATATTAAAAATGTTGTTGTAGGTTTTATAATACCCTTTGTCAGGTTGAGGAATTTTTCTTCTAGTTTGCTGAGTACTTTTATCTTGAAGGGGCATTGGATTTTGTCATGCTTTTTCTGGATTTGTTGAGAAGATCATGTAGATTTTGTTCTTTATTCTGTTGATGTGGCCTATTACAGTAATTGATTTTTCATATATTAAGCCAACCTTGTATTCCTGGGATAAATCCCACTTGGCAATGATGGTATATGATCTTTTTTTTATTGTTCTGGATTCAGTTAGCTAGTATTTTGTTGAGGATATTTGTATTTATATTTAGAAGACATATTGGGGTGTCTTACTTCTTTATGAAAAAAAAGTTTCTTACCTTGCCCTAGGTAAGAACTTCTCATTCTGTCCAGTAAAACTAAAGTCACAGCCATATGAAACCAGACCTACAGTCATTGGTAAAGCTGTCTAGTTATCTGGTTCTTGCCATGTGGTAGAGTGAGCTAATGTGGCCCTCTCTGTCTTTACCAACATGTAAAAATGCAGTTAAGTTATAACTTAATTAACTTTGAGTTCATAGCTGAGTAAAATTCAAAACCTTTTCTATGACCCACAGTAGGCCCCCTAGTGCCTCTATGACCTTGTCTCCGAACCACTTACCTCCCCATCCCCTGATACAGACACACTACACTGGCCTTCTTGCTTTTCCTCAGGTACACTAGACATACTCCTGCCTCAAGGCCTTTGCACTTGATATTCTTGTTTCGGAATGTTGTTCCCCTAGCCGTTCACATGGCTTGCTTTCTCCCTCTTTTTAAGTCTGTGCTAAAATGTTGTCTGTTACCAGAGAGGCCATCCCTGGCTACCCCATATGAAATCATCCTTCCCCTTACCTCCTTGATGTTTTCTTTCCCTTGCTGTACTTTACTTTTTTTCACAAAACATGTTCTTATTACCTGACATACTGTGTACTTGTTTTGTGTCTGTTGCCTTCTCTTCCTTGTCCTCTCCCCAGTCTTCCTGCCTTGCCCCATGTAAATTTGTTGAAGTCAGAGATCTTGCCTATTTTGTTCACTGTTGTGCCCAGAATAGGGCTTGGATTATGGAATATTTTTCAATGAATATTTGTTGACTGAATGAACTTGAAAGAAAGAGAAATCTTCAAGTGCCAAAAATTTACAGGGAACTTAACGCCTGAATGGTATACTAGTAACCTGAGCCTGGGAAAGTTATCAGATGCAGATATAGGCCTCCATGCCTGGTGTCCAGGGCATTAGACCATCCCCATAGGAGAACAAGAAGTTTGTGTGCAAATCTTCCAGCTAAGAAATTAATGTGAAAGTCTTAGAAGCAAACAATAACAGAACTGCTTGTACAAACCAGTACACATCACATTCTTATAGATAAATAGCCTCTATTGAAGATAAGCTCTTAATAAAAGATCACAAAGTACAGAAGGAATGAACCACCAAGAAGGAGAGGCGGCAAACATTGAAGGGTTACTCTCCCAAGATTATAGGCAAAAAGTATGGGAGAAATTAGAAAATAAGGGCCTAAAATAACAAAGGTATGAAGAGAAGGCATTTTTTCACAGAGTGAAACATAGGTATATATAAATATAAATATATAGGACACCATAAAGAAAGAATGGGGAGATATGAAAAAGAATCAACTAGAACTTGTATAAGGAAAAAAATATAATCATTGAAAATAAACCTTCTTAGTCTAGTTAAACCGGAGGTTAGACATAGCTGAAGAGGATTTATGAACCAGAAGCTAGAGCTGAGAAGGTTTACCTGCAATGGTGATGTTTTACACCTGCAAGTTTTACATCAAACTTTTATTTATTCTGCCATTGGTATGAGGGTGTGAGTTCTTCTGACTCATGTAAGAGAACTGCTGAGTTAAGTGATGTCCTCTCTGACTGAGCCTTGCCACGTTTATTGTGGTCAAAGTCTGCAACTTCCTGTTCTTTCTCTCCTTAAGGGCGAACCACCAGGATTTTCAGCTGAGAAATTTAAGAATAATTGAACCTAAGGAGGTAACACACTCAGGAGACACAAGTGTGGAAACAGGTAATAATTTTGTTTGGAAATTAGATGGAATATCTGAAACGGATCTGAGATCACCACCCCGACCCCAGGTTGCATGAGAAGAAGAGGGTAAGGAATTAGTAATAGATCATGACTGGTGGTGAGTATCTGGAAGTTAAAAATCATTTTGTTTTTTTGGCTTTCTGGGTGGTTGGTATATTTACCATTTTTTTAAGGTAGTAAGTTAAAGAATTACAGCTTTTTTTTTTTTTTCATTTTCCATTTTTGTAGGGATGGTGGTGGTGGTGGAGGAGGAGACAGGTTATTATTGAAAATGTTCTCTATTTCATTAATACGGTCCATTACTGATTACCATATAAATTAGCTTTCAACTTTGATCATAAAATTGCAAAATGAGAAAAGTTTATAATATATTGTTGTGATTTATAAATTGAGTGTGCATTTAGGAAAGTCTTTTGGGAAATGTTTCTGGGCTGTCCCTTCTCCCCAGAACTGGTTAATTGTCTGATGGGTTACCAGAAACCTGAATTCTGAAAAGTGGTGTATTACTGTATTTCTGTTCCATGTAAGCCAGTATTGTTCTACCAACTACTCAGGAGAGCCACTTTTTTTTTTTTAGCTGACTGAAAAATTAATTTCTTATAAGAAACCATGCCTATGTAATCTCTGTTTGGAACATCAATGCTATAATTGTATGCAGTTTTAGATCCTTTTCTTTAAAAAATATAGATATATCCAACACATTTTGGTCCATATTAGGAGGTAGCAGAGGAAGGAGGAAAAAGAGAAAGTAAAGAAAGGAAAAAAGTGATGGAATCATCAAATTTAGAGTTGGAAGATAACTTCTTTTTCTTTTTGTAATATATGAGGAAATAGAGGTTAGGGAGCTTCAGTTGCCTGAGGTTGTAGATCCCAGCTGGAAACTGGAGCTCACTTGTTTTGCTTCTGTTGGTCTTAGAACACTTTAAGCCTCTATTATGTCCCGCTGATAATGTAATAGAGCATAGACTTGGGAATTGCATAGACCTTGAGTCCTGGTTCCTCATGATCCAGCTGACTTGGGCAAGTACTTAATGCTTTTTAACTCCTGTTCCTTTATGTGTAAAATGAGAATAGTGAAACCTCCCTTGGGGGATTATTGTGAGAATTAGTCACTAATGTATGTAAAGCCCTTAGCCTCCCTCAGCTGTGCAACAGAGAAACAAACCACTACCTCTAAAGCTATTGATGCTGGAAGGGCATCTGTGCATGTGTTAAGATGCTGAAATTGGAGTAAAGTGGCCTCTTCCATTCTTATAACAAGACATGTAGGAATTCCAGCTGGTGCTTCAGATCCAGATTCAAATATTTCTTGAGCTCCTGCAGTGTATTACATGCTGTGCATGGTGCTTTCACACACGTTATCATGTTTAATTTGCCTGGCCACCAGTGAGGTAAGTATGGTGTGCTTTTCATTTACAATCAGTGAAAAATCTTGTTTGTGATAAAGGCTGAAGATTTGGGAACTTATTTCTAAAAGCAGACCTATATGTGTAAGACTTTTAAGTGAGTCATTCTCTGTAAGGCAGAATTTGAAAATATCTGCCAGTGTATGGGCTAGTGTTTCATTGTGGAGTAGTCCTGTTGCTCTTGGCTTCCCACTTTTCTGCACACTTTGCTTAGCTCTTGGCTGTTTCTAACATTTCTGAAAAGTCACAGGATGTGGAATGAGCAGATGTCATAATACGGCACCTTGCAAGAGCCCACCTTTCTTTTTTCACTGAAGATTCATTACTGTTTATTGAGTCTGAAAAGATCATAGGCAGAATGTTGTGACTTTCATTTAGCCATCTTTCAGTGAGCATATATATATGTTAGGTATAGATAGATGGATACAGAGGTGACATCATCCCTGCCTTTAGGAGAAGTGGCATACACACCTGTTACACCATTTATCACATTGCGTTTATGGTTACTTGTGTGTCTAACTCTGATAACATTAAACATTTACATTTGTTATGTGCCAGGTACTGTTTCTGTAAGTGCTGTACGTATAGTAACTCATTTACTCCTTATAAAAATTACGAGGGTCATCAGCTGCAACTTTCACTTCCTCCGTCTTCGCTGCCTTTTCAAGCAGTGCCATCTCTATGGCTGGGACTTATATAATGAACGAATTTTATTCTCTCCTTAGCTCCAGCTGCTCACCCATTCAGTCACTTTCATTACCTGTTGTCCTTGTGGCTACAGCTGCCTCAGCCACCAGGGCCCACTGTATTCACTTCACTTTTGGTTGCCTCACTGCCTCAGCCATTGCCTGTTGCTGTCTTCTTCATCTCCACTGTTGCTGCCACTGCCCCTTACCACATCCTAACTATTGGTTATGGTATTGGGACTTCTTTCATCATGTCTGATAGTGATGATAAAGAAGTGGCTGCATTTCACCCAGAGCATGAACCAAATGTGATGGGCCTGAAGGTTGAGGAAGTAGGAAGAGGGAAAGTGTTGAGTGTCGACTGGGGCAGGTAGCATTGTGGAGGGGAGAGTCACAACTCTACTTTAATAAAGTGACACTGATGAGGCTGATGATTCTGTGGGGGTCTAATATGCCAGTCACGAGGGGAAATGTGATGATGTGATGGTGGTGGTGATGTGGATCAGAATGTGGGAGTGAGGAGACAGGTTGTGATGACCAGGAAGCAGAGGATGTTTTTGACCAGATCCACTTTGTCTTTGTTGGTTTTTAGTTTGCAGTTGAAGATTTTGTGCTCATCATCGGTTGTGTTGACTTTATTGATGCAGTTAGTGACTGATGATATTGATACTACAATCAGCACTAAACACTCAGTCAGTGCTACCAAAATCCTTAAGTCAGGATGTGCCTAAATAGAAGGCAGATTCTATAAGGAAATAAATGATCTTGAAAGAAAGTATATTGGACTCTTATCATATATTTGCATTTTAAAATTCCTAAAGCCAAGGCTATACTCCAGACCAGTTAAGTCAGATGTTCCCCAGATAGATCTAATGTGCAGCCAGTGTTGAAGTACTGCTTTTAAATAAATAAAGCTTCATTTTTGCTTGACTCTTTTAAAGAATGATAACTTGCTCAGAAATATGGTTTGGAAACATGATAAATCTATTCTGAGGCTCCTGAAAGATAATCAGAGTAAAATTTTTAGATGCTGGCAAGCTTGTGAGATCACAACGGGCTTTATTTTGAACCCCCATTGGAGGTGTTGACGTATAAACTTGGATCAGATTAGATACTTCTGATCCCTTTCTCTGATAGGTGAGAAATTATAGGCCCAGTAGATTAGACAAAAGAAAGGATAGCTGGATGCGGCAGTTTGTACCTGTAGTCCCGCCTACTTGGGAGGCTGAGGCAGGAGGATTGCTTGAGTCCAGGAGTCCAGCCTGGACAATGTTGCAAGACCCCATCTCCCTTGGGGGGAGAGGAGGAAAGAGTGTCCCTCTGAACAATATTCAGAAGCAGCTGTAATGCAAGGAACATGGATATGCTTGAATTATGACTAGGACAGTTTCCATTGACTCTTCCTTTGAGTACTTCTCTCTTCTGAGACTCCTGAGATTGAGCCCTAAGGCCTGCTGTTAAAGTTGGCCTTGCTGCAGATGATAAGTGGGGCACTTTTTCTATCTCAAGGTCAGTATGGTATCCCATAGGGGATTCTATTGGAGATAACCATAACCACAGAGGCGTAGAAGCCTAAGGTGCTGGTGATGATGAAGAGGAAGAAGCAAATGAGTAAGGTAAAGAAAAAGATCTAAAAAAGGATCTATGCCCAGCAGGGTTTAAGCTACAGCAAGTCGGTATGTCAGTCCTTGAAGATCACCTCATATAATTGCCTTGATTTAACTCTCCATTACTTACAGAATTGTACGTTACAATGTTTTTGGTTAAGCAAAATATTTTTATTTGTTAAAAAATGAGTTAGCAAACTGCAAAACGCCAAAAACACCAAATGAGATGAAATCTTACATCTACTCAAAACCTGCATACAAATGTTTATAGCAGCTTTACTCATAATTACAAGAAACTGGAAACAACCAAGATGCCCCTCAGGAGGTGACTAGATAAGTGGTGGTGCTTCCAGACAATGGAGTGTTATTCAGGGCTAAAGAAATGAGTTATCAAGCAATAAAAAGACATGGCGGAACCTTAAATGCATATTCTTAAGTGAAAGAAGTCAATCTGGAAAGGCTGCATATTGTATGTTTCTAACTATATGACATTTTAGAAAAGGCAAAACCATGGAGACAGTAGAAAAGCTCAGTTATTGTCAGGTTGGAGGAGAAGGGGAAGGAGGAATGAATAGGCTGCCTGTGCATAGAGAATTTTTAGGGCACTGGAAGTACTCTGTGTGATACTATAATGCTGGATACATGCCATTGTATGTTTGTCAAAACCCACAGAATGTACACCACCAAAAATGAACTCCGTAATAAGCTATGGACTTAGGGTGATGATGATGTGTTAATGTAAGTTCATCCATTCTGACAAATATACTACTCTGGTGGGGGATGCAGATAGTAGCAGGGGGCTGTGTGTGTGTTGGGGCTGAAGCTATATGGGAACTCTGTATTTTCTGCTCAGTTTTGCTATGAACCTGTAACTGCTCTAAAAAATAAAGTCTATTAACCCGAGAAGAAAACCTAGGCAATACCATTCAGGACACAGGCATGGGCAAAGACTTCATGACTAAAACACCAAAAGCAATGGCAACAAAAGGCAAAATTGACAAATGGGCTCTAATTAAACTACAGAGCTTTCTGCACAGCCAAAGAAACTATCATCAGAGTGAACAGCTAACCTATAGAATGGGAGAAAATTTTTACAATCTGTTCCTCTGACAAAGGGCTAATATCCAGAATCTGCAAAGAACTTAAACAAATTTACAAAAAAAAAAAACCCATCAAAAATTACACAAAGGATATGAACAGACACTTCTCAAAAGAAGACATTTATGCAGCTAACAAACATATGAAAAAAAGTTCATTATTACTGGTCATTAGAGAAATGCAAATCAAAACCACAATGAGATACCATCTCATACCATTTACAGTGGTGATCATTAAAAAGTCAGGAAACAACAGATGCTGGAGAGGATGTGGAGAAATAGGAACACTTTTACAGTGTTGGTGGGAGTGTAAATTAGTTCAACCATTGTGAAAGACAGTGTGGTGATTCCTCAAGGATCTAGAACCAGAAATACCATTTGAACCAGCAATCCCATTACTGGGTATATACCCAAAGGATTATAAATCATTCTACTTTAAAGACATGTACACATGTATGTTTATTGTAGCACTATTCACGATAGCAAAGACTTGAAACCAACCTAAATGCCCATCAGTGATAGACTGGATAAAGAAAATGTAGCACATATACACCATGGAATACTGTACTATGTGGCCATAAAAAAGGATGAGTTCATGTCCTTTGCAGGGACATGGATGAAGCTGGAAACCATCATTCTCTGCAAACTGACACAAGAACAGAAAACCAAAAACCGCATGTTCTCACTCATAAGTGGAAGTTGAACAGTGAGAACACATGGACACAGGGAGGGGAACATCACACGCCGGGGCCTGTCGGAGGGTTGAGGGGCTAGGGGAAGGATAGCATTAGGAGAAATACCTAATATAGATGGTGGGTTGATGGATGCAGAATACCACCATGGCACGTGTATACCTATGTAACAAATCTGCACGTTCTGCATGTGTACCCCAGAACTTAAAAGTATAATAATAATAATAATAACAAAATAAAGTCTATGAAAAATGAGTTGGAAATACTCATTATTGTACTTTGAATTCTAATAGTATAATTTTGTGCCAGTATATGAGATATAGTGAAATATGCACGATCACTATTCTATAATTGGCTTCTTCTAAAGTTGTTTTGTTATGTGGACTTAGGACTACAGCTATGATGTTTATCAGAACATTAGCTAATATCAGTATTTGCTGAGAAAAGGTCTTTTTGAAGAACCAGCTAAAATGGTTAAGTCAGCTTGCATCATTTGTGCTTCCTACTGAGTATAAGAGAGTATCCCTGTCTATAGATATAGTTGGAATAAATTTAAGAATTTCTAATATGACCACATTTAACATCCTTAACATTCATTTTAATTAGTTTTATATTTATGTTCCTAATTTGTATTTTTTAAAGCTGGTGATTCCAGTTCTGGTTTTATTTGAATGAAAGACTCTCCTGGAGCCTTGGAACTTCTTGGGGCTTAGTTTGGAAACCTTGGGTCTCATCCACATTCTATACTTTAAAGAGGAGAACACACAGCATTGAGGCCCTGGTCCCCTTCTCCCTTGCACAGCTGGTTGGTAGCAGGTGTTCACTAGAAGATAAGATTTTTTGACTCCTAGTGCACTGAACTTTCTTCTCTAAATCTGTAGTTGACTATTTAAAAAAAGGTTTATAAAACATACTTCTTTTAAAGCAGTCAAATTTAAAAAGCAGAAAAATACAAGAAGAAAACAATTACTCTAAATTTACTTACCCAGAGGTAACCACTGTTAACACTTGGGTGACTGTCCTTCTAGAAACTTCTCTCTGCATATATACATACACAATTAAAAAAAAATAAGAACAATCTATATGTGTTTTTTTTTCTGTCATCAGTTTTTGATCACCCACAAGTGTTGTCTAGGCGTCTTTCCAAATCAAATATGTAATTCTTTTCTAGGTCTGTGTAATTTTTAATGAGTATACAGTATACTCTTGTATGTGTTACAGTTTATTTAACTAATCATATACCTGGCTTGTTTTTTTCTACTGTAAACAAAGACACTTAAATTTCTGTGTACTTGTTTATCTCCTATTCTTGAATAAAGTCCTAAGAGTAAAAGAGGAAACCAGTTAATTTGAAAATGGTTAATAGCTAAACTTTTCTGGCCACAAATGGCTATTTGGAGGTAGTATTTAAGAACTGTGACCATTAGTGTTTCTGGCAGCTTTGGTCTTGGTCAGGTGGTGGGGTGGTCAGGTTGAAGACCTGACTGGGAGTGGGGCAGAACGTGGAAGGCACTTCTCTGTGGCCCACTTTGAACTGGACATTGAATTGCAGGGGCCAGGCTGGTTTTGAAATAAGCTCTCCTGTTGTTGCAGACAGCGGAATGCCTCCAAAGGTGACTTCAGAGCTGCTTCGGCAGCTGAGACAAGCCATGAGGAACTCTGAGTATGTGACTGAACCGATCCAGGCCTATATCATCCCGTCTGGAGATGCTCATCAGGTATTGCATGGCCTCTCTTTTCTTTTCAGTCTTTTTTTCCCCAGCCTAACGTGTTTGTAGGATTCTAATTGTCAACCCACAACCAGGCATGTCATCAGGGCTTGCTGTGGGGATCCGTGTCCAATAGGTTTCACTGAATGCTTGTGGATTGGCCCTGGCTTCCTTGATTCCGGTGACTTAGTCAGCTTTCAATAACCTGTGGAGGAATTAGTGGGCAAATTAAGGGACAGAAGTTCTGGACCTTTCTGTCGCTGGCATACTCCACATCTCCTCTGCCACACCTTGTCCCTAGCAGAATTGTTTGCCCTGCCTCTCTTTTGCCCAATCCAGGAGAGTTGGATTTGAAGAGGCAGAGATCTCATGTGATAGGGTTGACAGGCAGTAGGGTAAAAGGATTCTAGGATCCACTGGGAGGTCATTGAGTTAGCAAGTGTTTGAGTGCTTACACTGTGGTTATGGTATTATAGGGTTCAAAGATGAACTTAAGATTGAAAGTCTGCTCTCACTGGGGTTATGGTTTAGTAAGAGATGAAATAATATAAAAGTGCTATTCTTCCATAGAATTATCTGTAAGTATAGTTTTCCCAGCCTTTGCTTATGTATAAGGCCCTATGTCACTATTAGACATGATACAGAGATGAAAATTGTTCCTGGTTTTAAGAAGCATACAGCTTAATAATAGAGTTTAGATGTACATGCACATACCTGTATTGTAAGGTAGAATGTGGTAAGTGTGATCAAGAAAATCTGGACAGAGGCTGTGGAAGTTTGAGGGTGAGAGGGGAGGATGATGAAGAGCTTCATGGCATAGGGGAGAGGCATTTGAATTGGACCTTGAAGGATGGGCGAAGTTTGGGTAAATAGAGGGAGGGGGTGGAGGAGGCGGAGGAGAGAGGTTCTAGGTAAAAGTATTAATAGCAGCAAAGGCAAAGAAACAGGGAAGCTTTGCGTACTTTTCAGAAACGATGAGATAAGTTTCCCTGGCAAGAGCCCAGGGAAGTGAAAAGCAATAATGGAAAATAAAGCTGTTGTTATAGGATTCTTCAGTTGCAGGTAACAGAAACTGCCTTGAGATACCTTGAGCAATAAAAATGCTTTATAAGGATTCAAAGGCAGAGCCACCACATTGGCACAACTCCAGATTATGAATGGTGCTTTCAGAATTATGCATGTCAGGGCCTCAGATAGGGTGTCTTGTGGAACTTGAGGGCAGGAATGCAGCAGGCCCTCATGAAGAACTGGGACAGGAGGGTTTTCAGGTCTTGCTGCATATCAGTTTCTCTTTTTCAGCCAACTGGGAGGGTCATATAAACCTGGCAACATCTACATTTATATCTTTTCCTCTCTTACTTTCAAGATACCAGATTGAGCTAGAACCTTAATCCCCCAAATTCAAAGTCCAGGGTCAGAACTTGATTGGCATATATAGTAACTTGGTTCTACTTGGTCCTGGTTACTGTGTGTGTGTGTGTGTGTGTGTGTGTGTGTGTGTGTGTGTGTGTGATGTCATGTGGTACAGACATGAGTAATGGGGGTACTGGGGGGCCACCAGTCCACCATGATGGAGGGGGTGGTAGATGAGGGTATTTTTGTAAGTTAAGATCCCAAAAGATGTCCATTTCGGCTGGCTGACTTCCTGCTCCCCAAAGGTCCTAGTCTATCTGGTTGCGACAATGTCAGGCCTGTATTAACCGGGGAACAACCTCAAGATTGGATCTCTGCCTGGAGACATGGATTTCCAGGCCTTAGGAGCAAATGAAGGGCTGAAATGAATAAGCAAAGGGATCGGATATTTGAGGCAACAGCATGAAGTTTAGGATACTTTGACGTTTAGAATACCATTCCCCAAACTGTTCTTCAGCATTCCTGTTGTGTCTTGTAAGATGGTCTACAAAAAAAAATACTTGCTAGTTGAGAAAATAGTGAAATGAGCTGAACAGTGGTTTTTTTTATTGTGGTAACAAATGTGTAATATGACATTTATCATCTGAATCATTTAAAAATATACAATACTGTAGTGTTAACTATATGCACGTATTGTTGCGCAACAGATCTCTAGAACTTTTTCATCTTGTAAAACTGAAACTGTATATCCATTAAACAGCCACTCTCCTCCTATCCTCTCTCTCCTCCCCTCCTATCCCTGGCAACCACCATCGTACTTTCTGTAAGAGTTTGCCTACTTTAGATAACTCGTGTAATTGGAATCATGCAGTATTGTGACTGGCTTATATCACTTAGCATAGTGTCCAAGATTCATCCATGTTGTAACATATGACAGGATTTCTTTCTTTTATAAGGATGAATAATATTCCATTTTATTTAGAGGCCATTTTTTTTTTAAACCTGTTCATCTGTGGATGGTCATTTCAGTTTTTTCCACTTCTTGGCTATTGTGAGTAATGTTACAATGAACGTGGTTTTGCAAGTATCTTTTTGAGATCCTGTTTTCCATTCTTTTGGATATATGCCCACAAGTGAGATTGCCAGATCATATGATCTTTCTATTTTTAATTTTTTTGGGACCTTCCATACTGTTTTCTGCAGCACCTGTACTATTTTGCATTCCCACCAATAGTGCACCGGGTTCCAGTTCTTCCCTTCCTCACCAATACTTGTTATTTTTTGTTTTGTTGTGAGATGATGGCTCACTGTAGATTTGATTTGCATTACCTGATGATTAGTGATGTTGAGTATCTTTTCATATGCTTTTTGGCTCCATTTCTATGTTTTCTTTGGAGAAAATGTCTATTCAAGTCCTTGGTCCCTATGAGTTTCATAACTGCAGGACTTCTCAGGGCCTTTAATATGCTGATGTGCACTCTGTACCTCTAAGGAGTTTTGGACTTAAATGTCTGTGGAATTTTCCTAGTTATTTCAGGGTGGGGTGGGAGAATCTAGTGTTCCATGGAATACCTTTATAAGTTGTTTCTATGATAGCACTTTTCAAACGATGATGGGTCTTGCATGTGGAGATAGATGAAGGGAGGGATGAGAGTGAGAGGTATATTCAGGCACCAGCTCATTGGTTGTTCAGCCTGGCAGAATATAGGACAAGTAGAATATCAAGCTGGAAGCAGGGTGGTGGCATGTGAGGATGCCATGAGGCTGGGTACATAACTGTTGGATTTAGTAGGCAGTGGGAAGGTGAGGATAGACTGGTGAGATTTAGGGTTGGCTTTGGTAATGAAATCCTTCCATTCATCTGTGTTCATTAGAATAGACAAATATTGACCAACTTTAGGCCGGGCACGGTGGCTTACGCCTGTATTCCAGCATTGTGGGAGGCTGAGGTGGACGGATCACCTGATGTCAGGAGTTTGAGACCAGTCTGGTCAACATGGTGAAACCCTATCTCTATCAAAAAATGCAAAAATTAGTGGTGGCTCACTCTTGTAGTCCTGGCTACTCAGGAGGCTGTGGTGGTCGCTTAAACCTGGGAGGCAGAGGTTGCAGTGAGCTGAGATCGCACCACTGCACTCCAACGTAGGCGACAGAGCAAGACCCTGTCTCAACAAACAAAGAAATAAACAAAAAAAGATTGACTAACTTCATATGAAATAAACTGTCATCTTCCAAGGACTGGATGAGGAAGTAGGCTGGCCACTGTGATTTGGGCCTGAGTTATGATAGGAGTTGTAGGTAGCAGAGAAACTGGGCACTCCCCCGTTTAAGAAGGCAGACCATTGCCTTGTCTTTAGGGAATTTTGGTTTTTCTTTTCTCTGGGCCCCTCTGATGAGCTCTTCCTTGTTTCCTGTTGATCCTAGGCCTCAGCCTTTGGATGTGGGCTTCATGTCACATGGATTCTCTGCTGGATTCACCAGTGGCATTTTTAATTTCCTGGCCTTTAGGTCTTGGACAGTTGCCCTAGGCCGATTTGATTGCAGTCACCCTATCAGTGTTGAGCAGATGGTGATTCCTGCAACTGGAGCACATTATGATTATGTAGCAGTTGGTTTGGGCAGTTCTATAAGTCCCCTGGCACAGTTGTCTGAAATTAGGGCTCTCCTCTGAAAGGGTTCTCACAGGCTGTTACGGAGCCCCAGGTGAAGACTCCTTATAGCTCTACTATTTGTGAATCTTTACCTCCAGGGGAGGCTTCAGTGTACAGAAAGATTCAACCGGCTAATGTTATTTGAATTAAAAGTTGAAAGTTTCTTGTTAAGGGCATGTGGGAAGCTTTATAGTCTTTGTATTTAAGTTTCAGTTTTCTTTTGCCTGCAGTTAGGATATTATCTGTGTGTTTACTAGTAGGAGACATTGACATCTTGTAGCTAAGTCAAGTTTATCTTGATGTTCTTGGTCCTGTGTTCTGTTCCTTTGCCAGATTTTTTTTTTTGGTCATGATAAAGCTGATATTTGGATACTGGACTGATATTTAAAAATGTTCTATATTTGACAATAGGTATGGCCTAATACATCCAAAGCAATTCCTTTTCGGAGTGGCAGTGAGGCCATCCAAGCCTCGGGGGATGTTCCAGGCTTTCCCTCTGCTATTAATCTCCTACTAATGGTCCTGCAATATTGGAATTGGATGGCTCTTCCCTCCATGAGGAAACTGAGGTTCTAATCCCAGACAGATGTGTTTTCTAGTAACATCCTGAAAACACAAAATGTGTCAAGCTTGCTCGGCGTTAGCTCTTATTGCAGAAGTCACTGTTTAGATTTCATAGACTTACATTTTTGCACTCTTGCTGTCCTTCCATCTTCATCACACCTCTCCACTTTCTCTTTTATAATCTTAACTGTCATTTTTATTGCTGTAGCTTAGCTGTCTGTCCTACATATGTGGGGAAATTGTGTTTTGTTTGTTTGCATGTTTTCTGAGTGCTGCTCAGGGCTAAGTCCTGGGGAAAATGCAGAGGGCAGGTAGTTAGCATATAGGTAAGAGTATGAGCTCTAGAGGCTCTCTGGGTTCAGATGCCAGGTATGCCACTTACTAGTGGCGTGACTTCAGGCAAGTTACATAAAATTCTGAAGTGTCAGTTAAATTCTCGGGGTCTCATTTTCTGCATTCGCAAAAAGGAGATTGTGACAATATGCACCTTGTGGCCTATTGTTAGGATGAAATGAGTTCGTACTGTAGATGTGAATGCTTGAAGCACCTGAATGCTTGAAGCTTGAATGCTTGATGTCATCTGAAAAGTCTCATCATATTAGCTGCTATTATTACTGTTGTAGAGATGACTAGATTCCCTTTGAAGAGATTAAAGAATAGGTAAGCCAGCCAGGTGCAGTGGCTCATGCTTATAATCCCAGCACTTTGGGAGGCTGAGGAGGGCAGATCACGAGGTCAAGAGATTGATACCATCCTGGCCAACATAGTGAAACCCCATCTCTACTAAAAATAGAAAAACTAGCTGGGTGTGGTGGCACGCACCTGTAGTACCAGCTACTCAGGAGGCTGAGGCAGGAGAATTGCTTGAACCTGGAAGGCAGAGGTTGCGTGAGCCGAGATTGAGCCACTGCACTCCAGCCAGGCCTCAGGCAGGCCTCAGAGCAAGACTCCATCTCAAAAGAAAAAAAAAGAAAGAATAGGTAAGCCACAGTCATAAATGCAAACACAAAAAGAAACTGGTAAATGTCATGGGAAAGGGCCTCATTAGCACTGTCTGATAGAAATCTGTGAGGTATGTATGTAATAGTTAATGTTCTCATAGCCACTTTAAAGTAAAAGAGCAGTGAAATTAATTTGAATAACATATTTTATTAATCCAACATATCCAGAATATTATTTTAGCACATCATCAGTATAAAAATTACTAAGAAGATACTTTATATTCCTTTTTATGCTGAGATTTCAAGTATGCTAAGTATTTTACATTTACAAAACTTTGCAATTTGAATGTGAAATTTTCATTGGAAATAATTGATCTGTGTTTAAATTTCATAAAACCAACAGTTGAAAAGGTGGACTAACAGACCCAAGTTGTTCTAAACATGCTTAGAAGTTTTCCAGTAACTGAATCTTGAATATCAGTTTTTTTTTTTTTTTTTTTTTTTTTTGAGAGTTTCACCTTTGCTGCCCATGCTGGAGTACAATGGCACCATCTCAGCTCACTGCAATCTCCGCCTCCCAGGTTCAAGCAATTCTTCTTGCTCAGCCTCCTGAGTAGCTAGGATTACAGATGTGCGCCACCATGCCTGGCTAATTTTGTATTTTTAGTAGAGATGGGATTTTTTCATGTTGGTCAGGCTGGTCTCAAACTTCCGACCTCAGGTAATTCACTCGCCTCGGCCTCCCTAAGTGCTGGGAATGGGTGTGAGCCACAATGCCTGGCCGAATATCAGTTTTTAAATGTATATTTCAATTTATTAAAGTGAAATAAAATTAAGTATTCTGTTTCTGAGTCACATTAGCCACATTTCAAGTGCTTAGTAGACACATGTGGCTGGTGGCAACTATAATGGACAGTACAAGTTTACTTAAAGTATGAACTGAATTCATAGGTGACAGAGTATTTTAAGCTGGCAGAATCAAGGAAGTCTTCGTGGAGGAAGTAGAATTTAAATTGGAATGTGAGCAGGTAGAATTTAGATGGATGGAAATAGAGAAATACAAGAAATACCATGGAAATCTGTGGAATTAGGAGAACATGCATGATGATAAGTTTGAAGGAGAAAGGAAAATAGGGGCCTGGTTAAGACCATCCCTGAGTTACCCCTGACTGGTCATGATTGTCCTTGACTCCGAGAATCAGGATTTTAGAGTGACATGATCAGAGGGAGCAGTGTTTAATGTGGATTGAAGAAAGGAGACTCTGGAAATTGAGAAACCTGTTGGGCCATTGCAGGAGCTCAAAGAGTTTGGGTAAAGAGGGCCTAGACTTGGGTACTGGCCTTAGGAGCGGAGAGGAGGGGTAGGATTTGGAGAAGTAGTAGAGCCTGAATTAAATGTGGACCTCACAGGCAGGTGGTGGAGGGGATTGGGAAGGTTTGAAGCCTGAGAGTGTTTATGGTGCCATCAACAGAAAGAAATGGGTTCCTTGTTTTAGTTCTGTGGAGAAGAGAGATAAAGTTGGGGTGATGCTGTTAAGTGGGACTCTGGATCCTTGCTGTGATTATGAGAACTAGAAGGAAGGGCTGGCTTCATGTGTGACCTGCCTCGGTAGCCTCCTCAGTAATAGAGAGGCTGTTGTTCCCTGTGGCTCTTGTTTCTAATTGTTTCATTTCAGGTTAGGTTCTGGGTTGATGGAGTTTCTCCTACGGGTGGGAGGGGAGAGTGTTGGAGAAATGAAGGGGAATCTTGAAATCTGTCGTTTGTGTACTTTCTGAAACACAAATATACACACCCACACACTGTCCCCTGCTAGAGAGACAACGTACCTCAAATGCATAATTACGCAAGGACTTGGCGCTCCAGTGGTCTGCTTCTCTCTGTCCTCTGCAACCCTAAGGGTGTTTTCTTTTTAAACTCAGAATAGGGGCTATGGTATTAGAGTTGTAGTATTAATGAGCTTGGGCCTAGGGGATTTTTGCAGCAAGGAATTGTCTGTTCTCTCTGGTAATCTGGGTACTTTCATATGCCATCTAAGTTAAACATTGGGATTTCTGGGCACCACTTGCCTCAAACTAGGAAAATCATTGGTTGGAGTCAGAGCTGTGCCAGCACTGCCTTTTCGAAATCCTAATTCCTCATCCTCCCCATCTTAAGACCCCATATTATGTTTTTAGGTTTGGCTTAGTCAAAGGGTGATGTTTTGTCAGGGACTGACTCTGTCAATGTGAATTTTTGACTTTGTTTATGGTTCCTCCTCCTGGAAGACATGAATCAGATTTTCCTAAACTCTTTGGACCCTACTCCATTCTCTTAGAGTCAGCTTCCTGTTTTATTTTCTTTTGTATTTCATAAACAGGTTTTCTCTTGGGGTGGGGTTAGTGATTTTTATCCCACAGTGATTTTTATCTGTTGTGTTACAATAATGCTAGCTGTGGTAACACATCTTGAAGTTTCAGTGGCCTGGTGTTGTAAAGCCTCATTTTTAATTTCACGTAGCAGTATAGACTAGTTGTTCCTGGTTGGTGGGGGACTTCCCTCTACCTTGAGGGAAACTGATTCAGGGATCCAGGCTCTTTTCATCCCATAGTGGCACCATTTTAGCTGGTAAGGGGAAAGAGTATGGACAGGGCACACTCATTTGTAAGAACACTGATCCAGGCATCACCTCTCACCCACATCTCATTGATGAGAATCAGTCATGTGACCTCACCTCAATGTAAGGAGGCCCAGGAATGAAGTCCTGGCTGGGCAACTACTTTCCAGTGACTCTTATACACTAAGGAAGGAGCACAAATCTTTGGACAGCTATCAGTTTTTCCCACATACCCTGACTTGGTTTCATTTGGGAGAGAGAAAAAAATGTTGAAGACTTATATTTGGCAACAAGGAACCCAGATCTCCATTCACAGTCTGACCTTTGGTACTTCCTGTGGACAGATGGCCATTTATTCATTCAGTGTCGTTTTCTTGAGAACCTTGTATGTTTGAGGCATGGTGCCAGGCTCAGGCTGATGGGAGAAAAGGGTAAGGGAGGGGAAAGGATATCACCCTAGCGTGGACTTTAGTTTTAGTTGTGCTTATCTTGGCATCAGCTGTCAGCCTTACTTGCCAAGTTCCATCTGCATGTGACCAGCCATGTAGATCCCTCTTCTTCAAACCCAGCTCTGGTCATGTCCCCACCCGCTCTTCAACTTTGAGTGTCTCTCTAGAACTTGCAGGGTAAAGTTCAAGCCTCTTAGTGTGACGTTTAAGGTCTTTGACTGTTTGTCTTCGAACAGCCTTTACAGAAATCTCTGTAGCTGCTCCCTTGAACTTCTTGCTCCTGCCATTAGGCGAATAGGCTCTCTGCCTCATGGCAGGCCTCTTGCTTCTTGCTTCTGGGTCTTGTCACACCTTTCCCTCTCTCTGGACTGTTTTCCTGCTCTCTTCACCTATCCTTGGTGGCCCAGTCAAACCTCTGATTCTAATGGATCTGAGACACATCTGAGCATCCTTTATAGCAAATACCACACTGCATACTCAGCGTAGTTTCTATGGCTGTTTATTAGTGTTAATGTTTCGTTGAATATCTGTCTGTATTATTAGTATTTATAGCAAATACCACACTGCATACTCAGCGTAGTTTCTATGGCTGTTTATTAGTGTTAATGGTTCGTTGAATATCTGTCTGTATTATTAGTATTGCTGATTGTCTACTTCGAGGAGATGGTTTCTTGTGTTTACTACGGAGCCAAGCTCAGTGCAGTGCATAGCAATAAGTGCTGCAGTTCATCAGATGTTCAGCATGCACTAGTTGCTTTATGTCTCACCTCAACCCTTCAAAGTGGGCATTATTTTCATCCCCATTTTGCAGATGAGGAAGTTGAGCCCCAGGTTTACCCAGCTAGTAAACGGGGAACCAGGCTTGAACAGAGGTCTGACTCCTGGTTGTAGGAGATGTCTGTTATGTGGCTGATGAAGGTAGAGGTAAGTGCAGCATACACCTTGTATTCCTTGTTCCCTCAGAATTTACAATCCAATGGTGAGACTAGATGTACAACTTCTGTACAAAATTAGAATTTACAATCCAATTGTGAGACTAGATATACAATTTCTGTACAAAGTTAGAAGTGGCTTGGCAGCTTGCAAGGGTATAGGCTTTTAAAAGTCAGACCTGAGGCTGGGCATAGTGGCTCACGCTTATAATCCAAGTACTTTGGGAGGCCGAGGTGGGTGGATCACTTGAGGTCAGTAGTTCCAGACCAGCCTGGCCAACATGGCAAAACCCTGTCTCTACTAAAAATACAAAAATTAGCCGGGTGTGCGGGTGTGGTGGTGGGCGCCTGTAGTCCTAGCTACTTGGGAGGCTGAGTCACGAGAATCACATGAACCTGGGAAGTGGTGGTTGTAGTGAGCCGCGATTATACCACTGTGCTCCAGCCCAGGCAACAAAGGGAGACTCCAACTACCAAAAAAAAAAAAAAAAAGTTAGACCTAGTTCAGTTCTTGATTCTGCCGTTTACCGTGGTGTTACCTTGGGGATGTTAGTTATTTCTCTAAGCTTCATTTTTTTCATTTGTCGATTGGCGAGGGAGGATACCTTCCAAAGCTGCTGTGAGGATTAGAATGAGAGGAAATGAAGCAGTTATTGGCAACTAGTAGGTGTTGAGACAATAATAAACAATACAAACGAAATAATCTTAGCTAACATTATTTGTCAACATTACCCAAGGCAGGGTGATGTTGTGCCAACGTGGATGGTCTAAAATTCAGAGATGTGGGAGACTCTGAAAGCTGAAGCGGGTCAGGCAGCTTCATGGAAGAGGGGATTCATGAACCAGATGTTTGAGATGACTGTGGCTTTTTTTTTGTAGTTTACAGATGCTTTATTTGGCTACATATTATTTATATTGTTGGAATTAGATGGCAACATTTAAAAACTGGGTGATTTCTCATGAACATATATTTCTAGCTTGTTCTGAAATATTGAAGGCTGGCAACATGTGGTCTGCATTTCAGTAATCAGAGCTGAGTAAGAGCTGCTGTCTTTAGAAAAGACATCCTTTGTCCTGTACCCTGAGGTATTTGAGTTTGAAACCCCATTTATAATCCCTTATGATCTTTTCCCCATTAGCTAATGTATTAGTTTCCTATCACTGCTGTAACAAAGTACCACAAACAATGACTTAAAACAAATTTATTCTCTTATGGTTCTGGAGGTCTGAAGTCTAAAATGGGTCAGCAGGGCTGTTACTTCTGTGGGCTCCATGGAGAGTCCATTTCCTTGCCTTTTCCAGCTTCTAGAGGCCACCTGCATTCCCTGGCTCCTGGTCCCTTCCTCCATCTTCATAGAGATGGTTGAGGTTTTAACTGGGTGTAGGGAAAAGCTTCATGTCTCCTTCTGCTTGTTCATTTATAATGCAAATGTTGGTTGAGGATCTGTGTGTCATCTGTGCAGAGTGCAGGGACAGTGACAAGACAGATAACCTGATCTCATGGAACTTATATGCTTGGGGTTAGGGCTGGGGGTGTTGAGGAACAATACAATAAAAATGTAAAAAGTTCAGTGAGAAGAGAAACATTTCCCAGCATGGTAGCTCATGCCTGTAATCCTTGCACATTGGGAGGGTGAGGCAGGCCGATCATTTGAGCCCAGAAATTCAAGACCAGCCTGGCAACATGGTGAAACCCTGCTTCTTCAAAAAAAAAAAAAAGATGTGTGCCTGTAGTTATAGCTATTCAGAAGGCTGAGGTGGGAGGATTGCTTGAACCTGAGAGGTCAAGGATACAATTGAGCCATAATTCTGTCACCACACTCCAGCCAGGGTAATACAAGGAGATCCTATCTCCAAAAAAAAAAAAAAAAAAGAGAGGCAAATATTTAGAGTATGTGTGTACTGTCTATACAGGGATTTTAAAGTGGCTGAGTGGCTATTATAGCTAGGTAGTCCAGGTAGACCTCTCTGTGGAGGTGACATTTGATCTCAGATGTAATGAAGAGAAGGAACTAACCATGCCATGATCAGAAAGACTTCTGTAGGCACAAGGGAGCACATATGCCAAGGCCCTGAAGCAGGAATGAGCTCAGGATATGCAAAGAGCAGAGAGGAGGTGGGTGTGGCTGGAGCGTGGTGAGTGGGAGGAGAGCTCCAAGAGGACTGGCAAAGTCAGATCTGCTGGTGCCTTGACTGGGCCAGGGTTTGGATTGTATCTTAAATATAATAGGAAGCCATTGGAAGGTTTTCAGGAGGTTGCTAACGTGATCTTAGATATTTGGAAAAGCTCACTCTGAGTGTATGTGCAGAGTGGAATGTAGGGGCGGTAGTCCAGGTAGAGATGATGGAGGGTTGGACTGAGTGCTGCTATTAGAAGTGGAGAGAAGTGGGTGGTTTTGAGAAAAAGCCCGCAGCTGTGCTTCTTTGTGTCTTTTCTCCTAGCATGCTACAGCTTTGGCTTATGCTGTGCTCTGAGGAGACCGCCCCTGGGTGTTGCCAGCTTCATGCCTGGGAGAAGGAGAGTGACAGTCCTGGGCCATTGCTTGTCTGGCTTCTGCATAGCCTGTCAGTGTGGAAAGGAGGCTGTGGCCAGCCTTGCTCAGCAATGTCATTCTGGAGTGTTGACCACTTAGGTCATGTCTGGACATTCTTACCCTAGACCTTGTCTCCATCCCAAACTAAACATGTCCATTTGCTATTAATTCCACCTCCCTTTGGAGGAACTCTTTCCCTGCCTTTGCTGATGGAGAAGTCTAGGTAAACCCTGCGGATCTTCCATCTCTCCCAAGCTTGCCCAGAAAGGGGTGGGGCATTGCTAGAGTACTATGTCCCTGAGTGGAAGAGTCCGATATCTTCTCCCTGTGTCACGGATGGGAGAGCCCCAAGCCCGAGGAATCATGTTGGTGGAGATTGTCCTCACTGTGTATTCCCCATTATGCACAGTGATTTTTAGCACAAGAGTTATTTTTAACTTAGTTTTCCCAGCCCCTTAGATGTCTTCTCACTGCTTAGGAAGAAGAGATTAATAATATCTCTTCCATTGCATACATGCAGCACTTTAAGGTTTCTGGTGAGTTTTCAAAGACATTAACTTAAACTGTTTGTCACAAGAGGCCTAGAAGATGTGTGGGCCACCCTTATCCCCACTGTTACTTTTTAATAAAAAGTCTTGGACACAGTGATTACTGGGTTAATAAACAGATGAGGATCTGCAGTTCATAAATGATGCTGCTGGCCATTTCTTTCTGTTTCTTTAGCGATGTTGACTGAATGTTCCTTTATGCTTTAGGAATAAAACATGCTTGCTGTTGCATTTAGCAATCTGAAATGCCCTGTCTTAGAGATGAGGAAATGAGGCTGAGAGAGCTGCCAGGACTTGTTGCAGATCATGCAGCTGGGCCTGGGCTAGAGGGCAGGTGGCCCTGAGCTTCTTTATCCTGCTATTGTGGTTCTCTATGGTAGCCCTTCTAGTATCTTCCTGGAGGCTGGTTTGAGGCTGTGATTGCTGGTGCATTGGTGAAAGGGGCAGTCCTGTTTTTTTTTTTTTTTTTTTTTTTTTTTTTTTTTTTAGAAAGGGTAACACTTTTGCCTATGGGGTAAAAAAGTGGTGAGAAAATGCAACACAAAGCACCCAAA
>CAUYLG010004635.1:0-13197 GCA_963573385.1 Cacajao melanocephalus
TTCTAAAGTCTTCCTCTGTCACCCAGGCTAAAGTGCAGTGGCATGATCTCGGCTCACTGCAACCTCCACCTCCCAGCTTCAAATGATTGTCACGCCTCAGCCACCCGAGTAGCTGGGATTACAGGTGCGCACCATGACGCCCAGCTAATTTTTGTATTTTCAGTAGAGATGAGATTTCGCCGTATGGCCCAGGCTGGTCTCGAACTCTTGACCTCAAATGATCCACCCGCCTCAGCCTCCCAAAGTGCTGGCATTACAGATGTGAGCCACTGTGCCCAGCCCAACGTAATATATTTTTGATGAGAGCTTTGGTAATGAGAACTCAGTCCAAAAGTATGTTTTTTAAGCCCATAGAACCTTGAAGTTACAGGAAATTAATTTCAACTTACGTAAGTATCTTTGTTAGAGAACAACAATTGGATAGCAGTGAAATACTTTTTTTTTTTTTGAGACAGTCTCACTGTCACCCAGGCTGGAGTTCAGTGGCACAATCACCACTCACTGCAGCCTCGACTTTCTGGACGTAATCAATCCTCCCCACTCAGCCTCCCAAGTAGCTGGGACCACAGGCACGAACCACCACGCCTGGCTAATTTTTGTGTCTCTTTGTAGAGACCAGGTTTTGCCATGCTTCCCAGGGAAGCAAATACTTTTAAACATAAAAAATATACTTTATTGGATTAGGATAAAGTTCTGGGGGAAGGATGGAATGGAAATATACACAGAGAAAAAAGCACAGAGGGAAAAAACAAAGCATGGGCTCAAGAGATTCTCGTGCCTCAGCCTCCCAAGTAGTTGGGACTACAGGCATGCACCACCATGCCTGGCTAATTTTTTGTATTTTAGTAGAGATGGGGGTTTTACCATGTTGCCAAGATGTTCTCAAACTCCTGAGCTCAGGTGATCCACCAGCCTCAGCCTCCCAAAGTGCTGGGATTACAGGCATGAGCCACCATGCTTGGCTACAATTTTGTTTTAAAATGTCAGCATTTAGAATACATTAGAGCTGGGCATGGTTGCTCGTGCTTGTAATCCCAGCACTTTGGGAAACTGAGGAGGGAGGATTGCTAGAGGCCAGGAGTTCAAGACCAGTCTGGGTAACAAAGTGAGACCCCATGTATAGAAAAATATATATATTTTAAATTAGCCATGTATAGTGGTGTGCACCTATAGTCCCAGCTACTGAGGAGGCTGAAGTGGGAGAATTGCTTGAGCCCAGGAGTTTGAGTTTGTAGCGAGCTATGATGGTGGCATTGCACTCCAGCCTGGGTGACAGAGCAAGTCCCTGTCTTTAAAAAAAAAAAAAAAGAAAAGAAAGAAATTGCATTATCTGCAGCTGTGTAAATATAGGGAAAACATTTGGAGAGTCAAAGTATAAATATACAAGGGAGTACATAATGGGACCCCTCCTCCCACTTTTTTTGTTTTTTGAGACGTGGTCTTGCTGGAGTAAGGCTGGAGTGCAGTGGCACAACCGTAACTCACTGCAGCCCTGAACTTCTCAACTCAGCCGATCCTCACACCCCAGCCTCCTGAGTAGCTGGGACTACAGATGTGAGCCACCACGCCTGGCTAATTTTTAAAATTTTTAAAAATTTTTTTATAGCCGTCGCTCTGTTGCCCGGGCTGACCTTGAACTCCTGGCCTCAAGCAATCCACCATGCTTAGCCACCAAAAAGGTTTAGGGCTTCTGTGAGTCCAGAAAATTTGAAGATCATGATTCCAAGGATACCTCTTTAAAAGCAAATCAGAGCAGGAGGCGGTCATTTTCCCAGCCTCTGTAATTTAAGACTGTAATTTGCACTTGTTTGTTTTAAGACACGTGGAAATGATGTTTGCTGTTTGTTGAGGGTCTGCCAAGAGGACATCCCCTAAGTGCAGTTTAGAGGTCAAGGTCAGCCCTCTCCGGCCAGGCCAGGCTCTCTGGCAGCACTAACCATAGCTGGCCGCTGGCCTTCAGGCAGGCAGCAGGCCAAAGGGGCGGAGCCAGGCCAAGTGCTGCCCCCAGGGTGGGTGGAGCTCACAGAGACCCCAGCTCTTCTAAGGTAGGGTTGGTCCCTCTTCCTGCAATGCAACGTTGGGGGACAGGGTGGTGAGACATTGGTGCTTCCAACGGGTAGATGGACACATGTTGGGAGGGTCACCAATAAAGGCCATACACACCCCAAAATCTGCCTCTGCCATGACACCAACAGCCACTAATGGTAGTTATTATAGTGTGCTTATCCTAAGCCAGGCACTAGCCTCAAGTGCCTTTTGTATACTGCACTGTGTTATTGAATCCTCAAACAGACTTATGAATTAGGAATGATTAGAAACCCAGGCAGCCTGACTCAAAGCCATGTCATGTGTGGGAAACTGGTGTCAACACAGACATTCCCGACTCTCAAGGGCTAATGCGAGACCTTGCTCTTCAAGGCACTACACCTCTCTGATCCTCAGTCTTCCCATCTGCAAAATGGGTTCATAAGCGCTGCTTTATCAGACCTTTGGGTTCTAGAGGCTTCCAGGCAGTGGCAGCCGCTTTTCACCTGGGAGGGCCTTTGCCGTCATCAGGAAAGTTTGTGCCCGATTTAGGAGGCCGAAATCTTAATTTTAAAGTGTCAGATAAGGAAACAGGGGAACAAACCTCTCTTCTTTGGTGGCCTTTCTGGTTGGTTCTGTTTGGACCACTCTCTGGCATTTTCCACACCTTGGGCATCCCCAGCTCCCACTTGGAGCCTGAACAACTTTTTCTCCCAAACCCCAGTGCCACAGCACCTGCAGGAGGCCTGAGGCCATCTGCACAATTCTCAGGCTGCCCCTATTAGACATTTCTGGTGAGTGGATGGGAGCTGGCCTACAGAAGTCAGGGTGTGGTTGAGTTGGACCCTGGGACCAGGGCCTCATGCTGCAAAACCACTTGCTCTGTGATCCCAGGCAGTCAGCTTACCCTCTTGGAGCCTCATTCCTTCACTCACCCGTGCCCATCAGTGCCACTCAGCAGGGCTGGGTGCTAGAGACTCAGGATGAGTCAGACAGGCCCATCCCTCCAGGCCTGCCAGTTTCATGGGAGAGGCAGACAAGGAAACAGAGTGATGGGCAGGGTGATCCCTTCTGCCTGGGAGAAGTAGAGTGCCTGGGCTATCAGGAAGACTTCTTGGAGGAGGTGAAGCCTGGGTACCATTTTCCTTTTCCATTAACTGAAAGGGTCATAATAACTAACATTTTTTATTTCAGAGTGTAATGTCATTTTGAACTATTATTATAAAGGTAACACATGCTCATGGTGAAAACTTCCAAGAGAACAGAAAGTTATTAAGTGAAATCTCACTCCCTGCCCATCCCCAGAAGGAACGAATTGCTATTCACAGTTTTTCAGGAAGTCTTCTAGAAATGTTCTGTGTACATGGAAACATGTGGAACAAACATCAAAAGCCAAAATAAATAATAATAGCTCCCATTTGAGTGTCTGCTAGGGGCCCCTCACCCGTTCTGCTAGCTTTTCCATGTAGTGGTAGACCTTGGACATGTTTCTAGGTCCAGGATCAACTTTTCAAGGTACTGCAAGAGAAGCCTGGAACATTTTAGGGGCAAGTGTTCCAGGCATCTTCATCTAAACAGGCCTCAGCCTCCCAAAGTGCTGGGATTACAGGCATGAGCCACCATGCCTGGCCTTTCATTTCTTTTGATGACTGAATAAACAGAAATGAAATAACATGGAATATGCCATCACCTGGAGTTATATTTCCTGTTGCTTATATTGGATATATCATGATTTATTTACTCGTTTGTTGATGAACATTTGGGCTGCTTTTGCCTTGGGCTATTGTGAATAGTGCTGGGCCCGCAGGTCCATCCTCCCTTCGAAACCTCCCTGTAGTTGGGCCATTGTCACATCTGTTTTCAGATGGAGAAACTGGGGCTCAGAAGGCACAGCAGGGTTCTGAGGCTGCACGGTGACCAAAGGCAGGTCCGTGCCGTTGACGGACCCCATGGGGCTCTGGAGCCAGAAGGAGGCCAGGCTGTCCTCGGAGCCCTGGTTTCCGGAAGCAAGCAGGATTAAATATAACCCAGGCAGGCAGGAGGCGGGTGTTGAAAGTGTAGGCTTAACCAAAAAGTGCAGGACAAAGGGCAGTCCCGCCCTCCACCCCCCTGGGCTCTGGGGACAACTGCACTGACCAGTCTCGTGGGATTCTGGCTGGCAGCTGGTGTTCCCACCCGCCCAGGTCCCCCTGCAGGGCGAGGCCCGGCCCCGCAGTGTGTCATCTGTGTGCAGGTTGCCACCTCTGACCTGGTGACCCCACTCCGGAAATCGGGGTCATGGTGATGGGCAGAAACGCTAACAAACGAGGGCTCTGCCGTGTGGTCTCCGGTCCACCCAGCAGGAGAGCCATCGTGGCTGCTCTGACTGTCACCGGCTGTGTGGCCTGAGCTTGGGCAACTCACTGGGCCTTTCTGGGTTAAACTCATATAACGTAAGCTTAGCCATTTTAAAGCAAGCAGTTCAGCGGCATTTAGTATATTCGCAATGCTGTGCAGTCCCCAGCTCTATCTAGTTCACATTTACATCATCCACAAAGGAGACCCCAAAACCTATTAAACAGTCTCTCCCCAGCCCCTCCCTCCCCCATTTCCTGGCACCCACTAGTTTATTTCTGTTTCTGTGGACTTCCCTATTCTGGACATTTTGTGTAAAAGGAAGCATGCAACACGTGGTCTTTTCTGATTGGCTTTTTTCACTTAGCATAATGTTTTCAAGGTTCATCCGTTTTGTAGCATATGTCAGTATTCCATTCCTTTTTAAGTTTTTGGAGACAGAGTCTTGCTCTGTCGCCCAGGGTGGAGTGCACTGGTACAATCTTGGCTCATTGCAACCTCTGTCTCCTAGGCTCAAAGGAGCCTCCTGCCTCTGCAGGAGGGACTACAGGGACAGACCACCATGCCTGGCTAATTTTTGTATTTTTTGTAGAGGCGGGGTTTCGCCATGTTGCCCAGGCTGGTCTTGAATTCCTGGCCTCCTCCTGCCTCAGCCTCCCAAAGTGCTGGAATTACAAACAGGAGACAAAATGCCTGGCCTTTCATTTCTTTTTATGACTGAACAATGGTTCCTTATATTGGATATATCATGATTTACTTACTCATTCGTTGATGGACATTCGGGCTGCTTTTGCCTTGGGCTATTGTGAACCATGCTGCTCTGACACTCGACCTCTCTAAGCCTCAGTTCTCACATCTGTAAAATGGGGATACTCAAAGTACCTCCCTCACAGAGCTTTGGGGAGGATTAAATGAGATAGTTGCAAAGCCCTTACCTGGTGCACGGTGAGTTCTGCGTTCCTCTTTGTGGTTTCTGTCAGGTGTTTACCGTACAACATCGCATGTTTCCAGCGCTTCCTGTGTCCCCCTTAAAGCACTTTACCTGTCGTAACTCACGAACGCCAGTGCTTTGGTGTATTCCGTAATTCCTCCAGTAACACGATGAGGTAGGCCTGCTCGCCTCAGTTTCGCTTACAGAAAGCGAAGGCCCAGAGAGCTCAGCGAAGGCTCTGCCTGCGGAGGCACAATCGCTCCCCAGGCCCACCCGCTCCTGGGCCTGTGCTCGCAGCACGTCTGCCGGTCTGCACTGGTCCGGGAGTTACACGGGGTGTTTACCTGTTTGGTGTCTCTGGGCTGGGAACTAAGGGGGGACTTTCACTTTCTTTTTCACCCTGGCCTCTCAGTGTTCCACATTTCCGTAACTGTTTGATTTGTTTGTTTTCACAATGAGTACATATTCATATTGTAATCAGAAAGCAACAGTAAACATAACTCCAGGTGATGGCATATTACATGTTAAACAAAAAGAACCCGGCACAAAATTCTGTGTACAGCTTGGTCCCAACCTGGTTGAAAGTGGCACAGAAAAACAGCCAGAGGAGTATTTACCAACATAACCCTAGCGTTGGTCTCTGGCGGGCAGCTGGGTGGGGTGATTTTGTGATTTTTTTTCATATAATTTTGGTATCTTCTTAGCTTTTCCAATCTTGTTTTTATTATGAACAAATACCGCTTTTAAATTCAGAAAGAAAGGGATTCTCAGGAGAAAAAGATGTTCCTGGCCCACACCTGTGGGTGTTTGTGCTTTGGGCCCAGCGGAGCAGGAAACCCCGCACTGCTCACCTGTCAGGGAACTCAGGCCGAAGCTGTCAGGCGGGATGTGCCTGCACCTCTAGACGAGCCCAGGGATTGCTGGCCTGCTGCTGCTGTGTGTCACCCATCCCCACCCCAGGACACAGAGAGGACATTTCAGGACCTCCAGCACAGCCCCACCCAAACGCTGTCCCGGTACCGTCCCACCCAGCCCGGCCCCCGGGCCTTGCTCCTGAACTGCCTTGCCCTGGAATCTCCTTCACCTCCGGGGTTGCGGTTTCCAAATCTTCGCCATCAGGCCCAATTTGCGGGGCCCAGTGGAGCATTAAAGGGAGCCAGCCATGAGTAGACGCAGATGTTTGTCCACACCCTGTCTCCCTGTCTCAGGTGGTCATCACCACCCAGCCCCACTGTGAGGCAGGTCTCACCTGTCCTCACCACTACGGTGGTCCTGGATTCCAGAATAGGACCTGACACACAGAAGGTGCTTAACACATTCTGAATGGATGGCTATTGCTACCATCCCTACTCTAGAATGGAGATGTCTGAGGCCCAGAGAGGCAAGGCAACTTGTCTAAGGCCACACAGCCAGGAAGAGGTTGGGCCATGGTGATCAGTCAGGTTCACACCAGCAGTCTCAACCCCAGTCCAGCCCTCTGTGCTTCGGGGTCCAGTTTCCACCAGGAGTGGCTCCCTGGGAAAGATCTGGGCAGCAGCGCTTGGACTGTGGCTCCAAATGGTCAGCGTTCTGATTCAGTTCTGCCACTGACCAGCAGTGTGACCTTGGGCAAATTCCCTAGCCCCTTTGTGCCTGTGTCCCCACTGTCAGCAGCCTGCTTGTGAGGAGTAAGTGAACCACTCCTGGTCCAGAGTACACATGATATGGACTGGTTGAATAAAACTGAGTTTCTGCGGGGGTTGGCTGAGCCGCTGGGTAGAGTGGGGAGCCCTAGCTCATCCTGGCAGAGGCTGCTGGGTTCCGGGCTGGCCTAAGCCTCCTGGCTTCCTCTCTGGCTCGGGTGTGGCCATCAAGTCCCTCACGCCAACTGGACCTCTCTGGAGTTCCCTTTCCCTCTGCCTGGCACATGCTCCAGCCTGCGGTCCCCATCCCCACACCTGCCCTGGTTTCAAGTGACCTCCTTCACCTAAGAAAAGGGGACATAGACTCCCCCACCCTGCCCACCCCTACCTCACATGGGGTGGGGAACCTCTGCTGTAGTCAGGATATCCAGAAAGGCGGAGAGACAGAGATATCCACATTGATGGAGTGAGCACAGCGGAGGTCCGACTGTGTCTGGGGGCATCTAGAAGCTGCCTGGAGCAGTGTGTCTTTGGCAGGGTGTGACAGTTGGGTGGGAGTCAGAGAAGACACCAAGGGAGAGGAGAAAGGCTCCGGCCGGCCATGGACGGAGGGGCACGTACAGGCAGGGAGGCGGGGAGGGCAGAGGACGCTGCCTCTGACCCCACGGCCACCTCAGCTTTAACAGGACACCCAGGGTGGGGTGCAGCAGTCCTGAACAGCAGCTGCCAGGAAGGCAGATCGCAGGGGGATGAACCCTGGCAGGATGGCACGTGCTCGGCGGGCAGCTGGAGCAGTGGGGCCGAGTGTGCTGACCGGGCTGGACCCTGGCTTCCCTGGAGCTGTTAATCCTGCCCTGACGTCCAGGCCACACAGCAAGTTTGTCATTCAGTCATGCCCCAGCATGAGTGAAAACCCCGTCCGTGTCCAGCTGTCCTGACACAGCCTCACCCAGGAACTAGGCCCAGATTTACATGGGCTGGATCTGCCCCATACTGTGAGGAGGTGCCTGGCTGAAGTGTGCCTCTGTTTCCCCATCTGTCAAAGCAGATGAGAATTCCTACCTCCCAGAGCTCTCAAGAGCATCCAAGGAGATATTAGAGAATTAGAGAAAGTTCATTTTAACACTGAGGCTCATCTGCAAACGCTTGCTGTTGTTACTATAACAATAGTTATTTAACATAAGTACTATGTTATTATTAAGACTGACACATGGGGGGGCCGCTGGATTCAGTGGGAGGAGTCAGAGACATCACAACTCAAATTCCATCATCTTTCTGAGTCGCTAAGGATCTGGGAAATCAGTTCTCCAACTGTTTCCCGATCTGTAAATATTTCAGAGGGGCGAGTGCTTGGGCTCTGTGTTGGCCAAGGTCAGCCCGGGAGGGTGGGACCGGCAGCGGGGTCATCTCCCAAGCAAGGGTCAGCGTGCTCTTGGACCAAGACCAAGTCACTGCTCTGGCCTCCTGATGGCGCCCCTGCCCTGGGCTGACCCCTGTCCTGCCCTCCACACCCAGCCAGCCTAAGTGCGCACTCCCACGACCCTTTGCCTGTGCGTGAACCCGTGCTGTTTACGAGGCTTTTCGCCCAGATGGTGCTGTCGCCCCCTTTGACAAACAACTCTATTCAGTTGCGGCTGTGGGTGGCTCCTGTGCTGGGCCCACAGGAGCCACAGGTCAGTGGAGACAGATGGACAGCTGTGCCATAAGATGGAGCTCAGGGTGGGGAGGGTGTTGGGCCAGGCTTTCCCGAGGAGGGGCCCTCCGCTGGATCTTGGAGGGGTCCTGTGACCTCAGCCCCTGTCCTTGTGCCACTTCTCAGGTCCAGATTCATTGCTGGCTCCCCAGCATCTAACAGGTGCCTTGGGAGGCGCTAAGTGTTCAGTGAATGCCATGGAATGAATGCAGAGTGCAAGAACCAAGTGAAGTGGAGGATATTTAATTGTCTCTATAACAGGCCCCAGAATTCTTTGCAGGGAGAGAAGCTGACCTTGGGAAATCACTCAGTCGAGCCTCTAAGGTGACGAGGGAGGCATCAGGGAGCGTTTGCTGTCTGAGTGGTGGACAGTCTCCCTGGCCTTCTGTGCTTCTTGGCTCAGGTCCCCTTCCTAGGCCTTTTTCTTTGCCAGGAGCTGGGTGGGGCTCTCGCCAGTCTGGACAGCCCAGGGGCAGGGCGGTCTCCATGCAAACCCTTGCTGTGCTGTGTGGTCTCAGGCCATCCACTGACCTTCCCTTGGCCTCGCTTTTTCCATCTGTGAGAGGACTGTCTGCCCAGATCTGTGCCCAGGAGGCACAGGGGTGGAGAACTTAGCAGATAGCAAGGCTGGTGCACGCTCAGGGCTGTTACCCTGGGCTTGGCTCTCTGGAGGCCCCTACCCCCCACTGGGTTAGTAGGGTGGCTCCCTTTTTATTCACGCTTCTGAGTACCCTGGTGCTAGTCATGCTGACCACTGGCAATGTCTTTAATTATCGCGTCTGTCCCCATACCTTGGTGCAGCTCTCTCTGTTTAAACGGACTCATTAAAGCCCCATAAAACAAAGTCACAATGAACCATGTCAGAGATGAGGAGAGAGGACTTCCCGGAGGCCCTCCCGACTCACCCTGGCGCCTGGGAGGGAGGCTGCCCACTCCGGGGCCAGCTGGGCTGTGCTTGCCAGGAAGGCCTGGCAAGGCCTGGGGTCGCTAAGGAGGATCCTTAGCGGGAAGCGGGGAGGGTGTGAATGGGAAACAGAGAGACAGAGGAAGATGGAAAGAGAGAGATGGAAATGGAAGGGACCATAGACCCAAGGACAGAGACAGAGAGAGACTGGGAGTGTGGGGAGGAGGGAGGCCACAAGGGAAGAAGGGTGGAGAGGGGCAGTATCCTGCAGGCGTCTGGACCGAGCAGTTTTGCCTGGACGCTGAGGGCCCTTGGGCCTAGGCAGCCCTGCCAAAACACACAGAAGCCTGGGCGGGCAGCCAGCCTGGGAAGGCCCCCCGGGTGCTCTGCGGTCCCCTCCTCCCTGCTCCCAGCAGTAGCCACCCCAACAACGCCCTCCCAGGCAAGCACACAGGTGCCCGCCTACCAACAAACCTTCATGCACATGCACCTTCGCTCGCACAGGGGTGCAGCAGCCTTGCACACTTCCACGTTCTCCCGCCTGCCCTCACTGGCCCATGGATCAGCAGCCAAGGGGGTAAGCCTGCCAGCACGCACGCAAGTGCAGGAGTCCCGCGTTCATGCTCAGCTGTGTGCAGCCATGGGTAGCATGACCCGGGGCCCTAGGGCTGGGGCTGCAAGTCCAGAACCTGGCCGACAGGTGTACACACTCGGGACTCTTGGCTCTCGGGGATGTGTGGGTCCTGGGTCCTCAGACTCCCCTAAAGGGCCTGGTGCAGTTCTGGACCAGCAGGGGCGATTCTCCCCGCAGGGGCTGCACAGAGTTGATGCTCCAGCATTGATGCCCACCCTCCATCCATAGCATCACCCAGCTGGCGGCGCCCCTTGGAGATCCATTGTCCTTTGCCAGTGGACGGCCAAGACCTCCCCAGATCTCTCCTCGCTCAGGGCTCCGTATGTCCGTGGGCAGCGCTGCCTCTGTGCTGGTCCCTGCTGCTGTGGTGTGACAGCTTCCAACTCATGGTGCACATCAAAATTCCACTCCCAGCCAGCACCAGGAACAGGGCAGGACCTAAGCAATGGGAGAAGTGCAAAAGCAGGAGGGGGCTTCCCAGGGCAGCAGCACTGGCAACTCCGCATGGATAGGCACCCATCACCTGCACTGAAGACGTCCTTCAGAGGTGGGTGGCCACACGAGTAGGCAGCCACTGCCCTCAGGCCTCTCCTGGGACTACTCCCCCTTGGGGGACCCAGCATCTGCATCTTTGTGCCTGAGGGCTTCCTGGAAGCCTCTCTGCCCAATTCAGGGCAGGATAGAAGGGCTGGGGGTTGACAGTGCCCCAGCCACCTCACCAGTGACAGCACAGAAAGAATATTCTGCCTTGAGTGGAAGTGTGAGCTCTTTTGTCTCCATTCCAGTCCTCCTCCTCTGTGAAAATGGATTTGCAACAATTGCAAAATCCAAGGGAGGTTGAAATGCCAGTGGGATACAAATCAAACTCCACGTTGCCATTTGTATACATTCTCAGACCTTTTCTTACATTTAGTTTTTACTTTGTTTTTATTTTATTTCTTTTTTAGACAGAGTCTCACTCTGTCACCAGGCTGGAGTGCAGCGGCACAATCTCAGCTCACTAGAACTGCCGCCTCCTGGGTTCAAGCGATTCTTATGCCTCAGTCTCCCGAGTAGCTGGGATTACAGGCGCCTGCCACCATGCCCCGGCTAACTTTTGTGTTTTTAGTAGAGACGGGGTTTCGACACGTTGGCCAGGCTGGTCTTGAACTCCTGACTTCAAGTAATCTGCCTGCCTCGGCCACCCAAAGTCCTGGGATTACCGACATGAGCCACTACACCCAGCCTACATTTAGTTTGTAATATATGTTTCATTGCCATATAATTGACATAACATAAAATTTATCGTTTAACATATACAATTCAGTAGTTTTCCATATGTTTACAATGTTGTCCAACTATCACTACTACCAAATTCTAGACCATTTTCATCACCCTCAGAAGAAACCTGACACCCATTAGCAGTCGCTCACCATTTTCCCCTCCTCCAATCCCCTTCCTTTTTCAATCAGTTCACCTGTGTGAACATTATGTGAACGGAATCACACGATGTGTGGCCTTTTGTGTCTGGCTTCTTTCTGTTAGTGCCATGTTTTGAGTATTTCATTCCTTTTTTTTTTCTTTTTCTTTTTAAGATGGAGTCTCCCTCTGTCACCAGGCTGGAGTGCAGTGGCACGATCTTGGCTCACTGCAACCTCCATCTGCCAGGTTCAAGCAATTCTCCTGCCTCAGCCTGCCAAGTAGCTGGGACTACAGGCATGCACCACCATGCCTGGCTAGTTTTGTGTGTGTGTGTATGTATTTTTAGTAGAGATGGGGTTTCACCATTTTGGCCAGGATGGTCTCAATCTCCTGACCTCCACCTGCCTCAACCTCCCAAAGTGCTGGGATTACAGGCATGAGCCACCACGCCCGGCCCCCCTTGTTTTTTTTTTTTTTTTGAGACAGTCTTTTGCTCTCAAGATCAGTGAGCATGATCTTGGCTCACTGCAACCTCCACTTCCCTGGTCCAAGCAATTGTCTTGCCTCAGTCTCTCAAGGAGCTGGGACTACAGGCACCTGCCATCATGCCCAGCTAATTTTTGTATTTTAGTAGACATGGAGTTTCATCATGTTGTCCAGGCTGGTCTTGAACTCCTGACCTCAGGTGATCCACCTGCCTCAGCCTCCCAAAGTGCTGGGATGACAGGCGTGAGCCACCACGCCCGGCCGCTTCATTCATTTTCATGGCTGAATCGTATTTCACAGTATAGATAGACCACCTTTCATTTACCCATTTATTGGTTGATAGACATTTGGGCTGTTTGAAATGAACTTTTAACACATATTCGCTACAAAATAATTTTGGAAATATCAGTATGCAGTTGACAACTGGTCTTTCTTGTTATTTTCCCCACTCTGAGATTAAATTCTTCCTACGTTTAAATGTTTTTTCTTTTAAGAAATGGTAGTAGCCAGGGGTGGTATGTGTGTCTATTGTCCCATCTACTGGAGAGGCTGAGGCAGGAGGATCACTTGATCCCAGGAGGTTGAGTCCAGCCTGGTCAACATAGCAAAACCCTGTCTCTAAAAAAATATGTTAAAACAGTGTTTTAAAAAAGGAATGGTGGCCCAGGTGCAATGGCTCAGGCCTGTAATCCCAGCACTTTGGGAGGCTGAGGTGAGCAGATCACCTGAGCCTAGGAGTTTGAGACCAGCCTGGGCAACATGCTGAAACCTTGTCTCTACTAAAAATACAATAAATAAATAAATAAATAAATAAATAAATAAATAAATAAAACCGGATATGGTGACACATACCTGTAGTCCCAGCTGAGGTGGGAGGATTGCTTGAGCCTGAGAGGTGCAGGTTGCGATGAGCTGAGGTCATGCTACTGCATTCCAGCCTCGGAGACAGAGACAAACCCTGGAAGAAGAAGAAGGAGAAGGAGAAGAAGGACAGGGAGGGGACCGGGGCGGGGGAGGGGAGGGAGAGGAGAGGGAGGGGGAGGAGGGGACGAGGAGGAGGCGGAACGGGGAAGGGGAAGGGGAAGGGGGACGGGGAAGGAAAAGGAGAAGGGGAAGAGAAGGAGGAAGAGGAGGAGGATGAAGAAGAAGAAGGAGGAGGATGAGGAA
>CAUYLG010004636.1:0-138876 GCA_963573385.1 Cacajao melanocephalus
GGACCATGGTAGACTCATACTTTTCTAGTATAAACCAACTTCTACACTTTGTGATTTGACTTCTTTGTTTGTTTGGGATGGAGTCTTGCTCTGTTGCCCAGGCTGGAGTGCAGTGGTATGATCTTGGCTCACTGCAACCTCTGCCTCCTGGGTTCAAGTGATTCTCCTGCCTCAGCCTCCCAAGCAGCTGGGACAACAGGTGCGTGCCAACATGCCTGGCTAATTTTTTGTATTTTTAGTAGAGATGGTGTTTAACTGTGTTAGCCAGGATAGTCTTGATCTCTTGACCTTGTGATCCACCCACCTTGCCTTCCCAAAGTGCTGGGATTACAGGCGTGAGCCACAGCGCCCGGCCTGTGATTTGACTTCTGCAGTCATTTAATACTCTTCTCCTGCTCTAAGTGATCAGTCCCCAAACAGCAATGGATATCCCCACAGATGTAATATTTACTTGAGAAACACACAGATTTTCAGAGCTGAAAATACGATTTTCACAACAGAAAAGTTCCTCAACCTATACAAAAAAAAAAAAAAACCCTAAAAATGTCCATATTTCTATTCATTCCTGTGACAAATCTGTTATTTGCAGGGGATCTCTAATATATTTTTTTGGCCTAGAAAGCTTAGATCAGAATTATTTTTTTTAAATCAGATGCCTGCACTTTCCTGAGCCGTATTTTGTAAGGTAGTCATAACAGACACATATCTTACAATATTTTAGAAAAGACAAAAAATGTGTCTACCTTGGAAAACAACTTATTTTCCAATGATATATGTTCAGCTTCATTTTGAAATGTAACTTTTTTTCCTCCTCCCAAAAGGGCCGTCCCTATGCACACACTTCAGGGAGCACATGCAGGGCTCTGCCTCCACTGTCTCCTTCAGTGCCTGGGTTTGGGAAAAGAGGGCTTCGCCTCCCGGTCAGAGGCAGCACAGTTCACGTGTTCCATGAGTGCTGTGAGTTCTACTTCGGCTCCAACTTTCAGGCAGGCTTCATTGGCTTCACTGGGGATTGCAGCCCCAGGGACCCTGAGGCAGTCAGCATCTGAGGTTATTTGTAACAGTTTTCTTTCCCCACTCACAGAGATGAACACAGAGAAACCAATTTGGTAATTACTCTGCATCCTGGTGCCCTCCTGAATTGTTCCAATAATGGAATAAACGAGGCCAAGGGAATATTTACCCAAACATGGGTGGAAAAATCGCTTACATAAACTGGACACTAGTTCCACACAGCTGATTGTCTTCTTGGGGATGAAAGAACTAGAAGGTGAGAGGTGGGCAGAAAGAGGAAAGTGGTCCTGAAGGTGAGGAGCTTGCAGGGGAAGACGTGTTCTTTCAGATGACATGGCTTGGGTGCTGTAAATGGCAGAAGGGAAGGGTTGATATAGCTCTCACTAGTTCTGGCTGATTTATTTAATTCACTTTGGATAAATCCAAAGTGAATTAAAGAAAATTAATTAAAGAATTTTTTTTTGTCCTTTACATAGATGGTACCAGGTATTCTCCTGTAGGTAAGCCTGTTTTATAGTGGTCTTTCCTTTGCTACTGGACTGGTATGGTTCAAAAACTATAAGAATTAGGCACTTTGATCCAGAGGCAAGTGTTTCTACAGAGAGACAAAGGGAGAGGGAAAGGGAAATAGAGGAGAGAGAGAGAGAGAGAAAGAAAGAAGGAAGGAAGGAAAGAAAGAGAAAGAAAGAAAGAGAAAGAGAGAGACACTGAAGGGATTGCATTCTCTTTGGGGTTGGGGGGATGAGGGCTGTGTTGCAGCCAAAGAAAAACAAAAGATGGCATAGAGAAAGCAGATTCACTGAGAAACCAACCCCCTTCCCTACTCTGAAAAGGTAAAGGAATAACCACAGAAAGAAGTGTAGGGGACCACTGGTACCTGTTATCAGTCATTAACAAACGACCGTGTACTGCTAATCTGTGATCATAAAAAGGCCATCTGCTAATGCTCAAAGGTCATTAAGATACCAGCCATGTTTACTCTGTTCTCATTGGTTGGACTGCTGATCATTTCTTAAAAAAAAAAAAAAGAGCTTAAATGATTATTGTGGTGGTGCCTGCTAACTCTGCTCTAGTTAGAGGTCTGTCAGTGTTTCCATTATAAACCTCTCCTCTCAGTGCTTTAAAATAATCATAAAATCAACAGGTGAAACGCATTTGCATGTATGTGTACACACATGTGCATATTTTCCTTTCCATGGAGGGGAAAATTTAAAGTACACCAGCTTGACTCTATTTATAGTCAATGATATTGATTAGAAAGGAAAGGTAATTTCTTCATTTGGGGCTTTCATTTAACCTGACTGACAAACCTATTGGGTTAATAGCCTACTCTGAGTCTTTAAAATTTGTTTTTCTTCATAAAGTAAACATTGGCTCAAGGAAGAGTCATCATCCCAACTTGCACAAGACCTTGGCTCTTCCATGCTATGGAGAGAATTGGATTACATGTGGGGTGACCAAAGACTGGATCACAATGCTGCAAATGTAGCTCAGAAAGGGAACCTACTGAATTAAAGCTCACCTCCCCTTTGCATGCTGATCCTGTCCTCAAGAGTTAGTACATGGGTTACCCAATTTATCTTGTTTCTCTAACCTTTTCAAATAGATTTGTATGTGTAGTTCTCTCTAAAGAGGAGAGTGGAGAGGATATCTGTCTTTTTTTTCTTCAAGAAACCAGTGCATTCTGCTTCACAGGACCTTGGCAAGTGATACAAACATGTTGAGTGTTGAAAGGTATCAGTAATATTACAGCAATTATCTAAAACTAAATAATCATATTATTATATTATATATACATATGCAGGTGTACTATAGATCTGTCTAGACCTATCTTTAGAGAATGACACTTTCTTTCATTTTTTTAAATTTTATTTTATCATCTCCTCTTTTAGGATTCTCACAGAAAAGAAATGATAAAAACAAACCTTAGTGTGTAAACCAATTGATCAAAGGACTCAAAAATAAGTTCTATAATTCTAAAATTCCATCGTCAATCTGCCTATTGTAGCTAGTCATGAAGGTAGCTCTTATCAATAAGTGGTCCGACAGACCATATGTTCTACTGCCTGGCCACAGCAGGTGGGAAAGCCAGGGCCCACTCCTAAAATATGAATTTTAGCAATGCTATGTGTGTCTGCGAGAGTGCCTGTGTATGACTCTAGGATAAAGCAAGCAAGGATGACCTGACCTTCAAGGTTATATCAACATAGACCAGTAAGCTTAAATGTGATTTTCAAAAACCCAGTTTTTAATGTCTTCTGAGATTCTTTAGTGATGGAGGCTGAAATTACTATTCAGATTTTTCCTCCTCCATTTTTGATAACACCACCGTTTCTCATTGCATCCTTGCCTTTCATCTCTGCCAATTAACTAAGTAGTCAGAGCCTTGTTTTGAAAAGTTCTGAGTAGTTAGTGAGCTCTTTTTTTTCTGAGCCAAGTCAAAGTGTCCTCTGGAGGCCTCTGAATGAGGGGTCTGTCCATTGCCCCCACCCCTGTCTGCCTGTTAGTGCAGGCCTGGGCTTAATCTTTCCTTTTCAACGAGTTGCAAGGGGGGAGGGAGTTACAGAGTAGGGGGTGGGGTGGTGACCGCAGGTGGCTGAAGAAAGGGGTCTTGTTCTTATGATGCTAAATGGCTGGTTAGCACTGCTTTTACTGTGAAATTCAGCTTCTGTCACTTCGTGGTTAATTGCTTTCTTATTCTCAGATCCAGATTGGACCTGATTTAGTTCTATCAGGAGCCATGACTCTCCCTGGCATTTGGCCAGGATCCTTTCGATCCTTTGATCTGAGGTTTTACAATCACATCACCGTTTACGTTGCAGCAGGAGGCATAGAGCTTTTGCTGCTGCTTTCTACTTAGAAGTGCACAAGGTTGCTCAGTAGGTAGACAGAGTAACCCGGGGCAGGGCATTGAAGAATGAGGTCTCATCCTAACTCAGTTTCGCCTTCTTGGTCTTAGGCTTTATGGGTTTAATCTGCTTTTCTTCCTCCATTTGGCCAAAAATGAGGATGGTAGCAGCCATATGGACTTGCCCCTTCAGTGGGTTTTTTTCCCGGCCATCTTAAAGTTGGACCTTAGGTAAAGTTTTGCTTTCCTCTTTGGCCAAAGCTTTTTTATATCAGCTGGCTGTCCTTAATGTACAGCAAATCAACAGGTAGTTTGAATGGTCTCCCCTAATTGTAAGCAGAGGCTGGCTGGCCCCATCAATTGTTCTGGGACACAGACGCCAGGGATGAAAATGTCAAGTGGTCCACAGGCTGCATGGTTAGTATGCCTGGTGAGGATGAGGAGCAGGAGCAGCTATGGTCTGAGTTTTTTAATAGGCAGGGCTGTAAAATGTCAACCAGGCCTAAGTCACAGATGCACCACAGAGCTCTTTCAAGCCCCTATTCCAACGCTCCATTTGTAACTATTTTTAACCTTATTAAAAAGGAGCGAGATGCTTCAGCTTCACAAGCGCATACTAGAGTCTTGCAGTAAATTTCTTTGGTTTATAACTCCACCTTTGATTCAGAAGGCCAGCGGGCATGAGAACATGGATAAACATAAATCTCCTCCAGATCTGCTTGTGGGAACCATACACAGTTAGGGATGTGCTGGAGACCAGCCCAGGGTCTCCGCTGGAGCAGAGGGGAAGGCAAGGCTCCACTCTTCGGATTTTCAGGCAGCTCAATCTTCAATTCAATCTTGCAAAGACAGAATTGGTGGCATTTGTGTAATAGAAACACAGACAAAAGTCAGAAGCATGTACCCAGGCAAGTGATGTCTGATAACTTGAGCTCCACGTGACCAGTCTCTCAGCACAAGGTCAACGGGCCCGTGGAAGCCAACTTCTACAGCAGGAAGCAGGAGTGGGGCCAGAATTATAGGACTGAAGGCTTTTTCTCTCTTATTTTCACTTATTACATGACAATTTCTCTTCTATTAGTGGCAGGGGCTAAAATCTCATTTGAAATTTCTTCTAAGCTTTCTCATTTGGGAAGTCTTTACTAACTTGTGGAAGAAGGACTTTTTGAGGTCAGGCATAATCTTGGTCTCAAGTACCCAGACAAATCCTTTTTTATTGACGGAGATCCCCAACAGAAATAAGCTCTTGCCTGCCATAGCTGTTTTGAGTTCAGGTCTCCACTATGTGAAGAAGCCTAAATTGGACTAAAGTTTGCAGAGACAGTCAACAAGGACGCCTGACGTGAGTTAACGTGATACCTGAAAGTTCTGGTTCATAATTTTAGCAGTCATCGTGGAGTCTGCTGTGTGTCCTTGCCAGGCGCTAAGGAGGGCTGTCTAGGACAAGTAAGATTTTTGTCCTCCAGGAGCTTGTCATCTTATTGGAAACACCACACCCAGTTATTATAGAGCTACGCAGGGCAGTACGTGACTAGGGATTGAACACCATTGAAGGTCAGAGAAGAAAGTGTTTTTGGTGTCGAGACAGGGCAAAAAAAGGCTGATGAGAACAGGAGCACTAGATTCTCTGCGAATGTGTTGTGTAGGCTCTAACAGACATCTGGTACTTTTGACTGTTTGTGACTACTTCTCATTCACTTCTGGCAACAAAATTCCTTTTCTTATGGGAGAATCCATTCCATATGATTGATTCAACTGGATTGACTTCACCACAGGGCTGGGCATGTGACCAAGATGTAACCGATCAGAATATTTCACCACTTGGGCCATACTGATGAGTCCAAGGATGGACACCTGATCCAATCTGGCCAATCCTAGTCCTCCTAAGACTTTCTCAACAGAGGTGTAGGAAAGACTTGTTCTTTTCTGGGGGTTTTCCAGGCTAGACATGGGTGAGGGAGAGGCTGTTAACAGTTCCCCTACTTGGTGTGAGGGGAGCCAGTTTGAACTGAACAGAGATAAGCAGAGCTAAAAGATGGCAAGAGAAACAGACATCATTTGATGACATCATTTGAACTTCTGTATCTAGCTGTGTCTTAAAGTCAAATATGTGGGCTAATAATTTCTTTTTTCTCTGGTGACTTAAGTTCTATAACTTGTAAGTGGAAGAGTCTGACTAATATGGGGCTTGGGGGTAGCAATGGAAATATTTCAGGGGAGTGATGTACTAGTTTCTATGTTAGTGCTGGTGGCTGATAAACAGTATAAGTAACTTAACATAACAAAATAGCAAGAGTGGGATTTGTCACCCTGGCTAGCTTTTTTCTCTTGAAGACCAGAGACATGGGAATGTAGAGAATCAAAGCGAGATGAAATGTTTATTTGTCCTGGGCCCGATGTACCTATTCTTGGAAATATATTCATCAAGTTGACTCACTACTCAAACTTTCCCAGCTTCCCCAGAACCCTCACTATCACCACATATTCTGCTTTAGAACACACTTTGAAACATTTGTCCAGAACATTCAATTCAACAAACATTTACCTAAGTCTGTGAGTCAGGCACTGTGCTAGGTTTGGGGAATACACGGATGAACAAGCTAGACATGGTCTCTGCTCTCACAGAAGTGATGAACTCAATAACATAGTGTAAACTGGAATTATATAATGAGAAGAGAGTTTTCTCATGACCTCATGCAGTGACCAAAATCTCTCTGAAGACTTTGTTTCTCCACTGGGCCTCAGGAGATACCTGCCTCATGGCTTTTATACTAGCGATCTCTAACTCCTTCTTGGGGTTTGTCTCCTAGTTTAGCCACAGACAAACTTTATGTCATAACTCATTGGCCTTGATTTTTTCTTTAATTTTTATTTCATTTTATTTTTTTTGAGACGGAGTCTCTGTCACCCAGGCTGGAGTGCGGTGGCGCGACCTCGGCTCACTGCAACCTCTGCCTCCTGGGTTCTAAACAATTCTCCTGCCTCAGCCTCCCAAGTAGCTGGAATTACAGGCACATGTCACCAGGCCCAGCTAAATGTTTTTGTATTTTTAGTAGAGACAGAGTTTCACCATGTTGGCCAGGCTGGTCTTGAACTCCTGACCTCAGGTGATCCACCTGCCTCGGCCTCCCAAAGTGGTAAAATTACAGGCGTGAGCCATCATGGCTCGCCAAATTTATTTTTTGTTAATTAATTAATTTATTTTTTGAGACGGAGGCTTTGTCATTCAGGTTGGAGTGCAGTGGTGCAATATCAGCTCACTGCAACCTCTGTCTCCCAGGTTCAAGCAATTCTCATGCCTCAGCCTCCCGAGTAGCTGGGATTACAGGCACCTGCCACCATCCCTGGCTAATTTTTATATTTTTAGTAGAGATGGGGTGTCGTCATGTTGGCCAGGCTGGACTCAAACTTCTGACCTCAAGTGATCTGTCTACCTCAGCCTTCCAAAGTGCTAGGATTACAGGTGTGAGCCACTGTGCCTGGCCATGCCTTGATTAATTTAAATGTTAAAATCCTAATAGTTGGGCCATTTTTATTAACTTGCTTTGCACCATGCTGATTAAAGGGTTATGCTCAAATTTAAAAAATAACAAAATAGTAGAAAGAGTAAAGGAAGATATATATATAAAAAAAGAAAGAAATGATAAATGTGTCAATTCCAGTTAAATTAAGCATAAGCAAAGTTTCCCTGTGTTCTCTTTACAACATCCTCCCCACTTTCTGTCTTGGCTTGGCATGTCAATAATTGTGCCACTGATATTGTATTTGTATGCTTCTAAGTAGTAATACACCCATGGTAGCAGAATAGAATAATAGCCCAGGGGCCATATGTAATGGAGATGTTACATGCTGAAATGCCTCTCCTCTCATGTGTAAGAGTAACAGAGTAAGATTTAGATTCAAATCCTGGCTCTATCACAGTATCTATATGTACAGGTCAGGTTGCTTAATCACTCTAAGTCTCAGATTCCTCAATGATAAAATGAGGCTGGTAATTATAACATCTGTATTGTAGGGCAGATATGAAAATTGAAATAACACAGGAAAAATGCTTAGCAAAATGCTAGCATATAAAATATCTGCAAAGGTTGCTAAAATTAGTATACGAAAGAATGATGAAGAATAAGATATTTACATAGGCTCAAAGTATCTCCCTAAGTAAGATACACATAAATTACAAAGAAAAAAATAGAAATTTTACAGTGGAGAAACCAGACAAATACCACAAATACAGAGTAGGGGGTGTAAGTAAGACACACATAAATTACAAAGAAAAAAAATAGAAATTTTACAGTGGAGAAACCAGACAAATACCACCTTTGTCAAGTGATCAGAGTTATCACTAATAATAGGCAAATTTCCATCACATTCCTCCTGATATGATGCACTGAGAAGGACACAATACCACGTTGTGATGTTCCAGCTAAAACGCATAACCTGAATTTAATCATAAGGAAACATCAGATAAACCCAAATTGGGGGATATTTTTAAAACCACTGACCTGTACTCTTCGAAAATATCAAGATCATGAGAGAGAAAAGAAAGACTGAGAAACAGTCTAACTGCAAATTCCAATTCAAGATAGGAAACCAGATCAGTAAAAAATGAGACTTTAATAGGAAAATTGGCAAAATTTGAAAATAGGCCCTTTAGATTCAATTATAATCTTGTTTCAATGAGAATAATGTTAATAGTTTATGAATCTGGGTGAAGGGTACATATGCATTGTTTGTGTCAGTTTAATTCCATTTTGAAATCTGAAATTATTTCAGAATGAAAAAAAATGCTTGTAGTAGGCATTTGACAAATGGTGCTGTGATTTAGAGAATCTTCCTGAATCTGTGCAGGCCATTTAGATGAGATTGGCAGCTCAAATGCTGTGCCTGTGTGCACCTCTGCCGGGAGGTCTGGCAGTGCTGTGAGGGTGTCACATATTTGCAAGGGCGTTCCTGGGCTGTCTCTGCCTGGCCCTCTCCCCGTGCTATGTGCTCCCTCTATCTCCACAGTTCCTTTAATGAAGAAGTTTGAGACAAGCAAACTCTTGTCTCACAGTTACTCTCTGACAGTTTTTAGAAATTGAACTTTTCCTTTTAGGTCAATGAGATTGTCTAACTGATGAAGATTCACCCAGATCTCCACCATTAATTTGACTTTGGCCTTGACCACTGTTTTTTCACCTGCTGGGCCTTGTCTCTCCATCACTGGGAACTTGGAGGAATAATGATAAACTTTAAGAAATGTTGTGCCCAAACCTGAAATCCATATTATCAGTGTAGTAGGTGCAGAAGAAAACTTAGGAAAGGTGACTACAGCTAACAAGGGGGCAAAATGCACAGATTATAGTGTTTTAGAAAGATTTGAATCTAGAAAGACCAAACCAGAGAGAGGATATAATCTAGAAAATATGTAAGATTATGGAAAGTAAACATATGCTCTTCATCATACATCATACAAAGACTGGCTGCATGCTGAAATGTAAAAGAACCAGTTCTAAGAAAATTAAAAAAAATTTTTTTCAAGTAAATAAAACAGGTATGAGTCTTGTTTATCAAGTACTAAGTTCAGCACTGATGAAGTTCAAGGGGTCTGAATTAACTTGCAGGTGATAGATACAAAAGACAAATAAGCAAAACCGTGGAGAGCTGGAGTCTCTATCAAGAATATCCTCTTCCACCTAAATATCCTTTGATATCCTTGTTAGAATCGGATCCAAAACTCTGTGTCATTTTCCTGTTCTTAATTTTGCTCATACACTCATGGCCCCTTGAACATAGGCTGCTCTGTAAAAGTGAATCGATGGTGATGATCTCACAAGGAATGTTGTGAGGTTAACAAATACAATTTGTAATGTGCACTGCAAATATAAAGTGCCATAAAAATGCTAATGAATGGTAATGCGTGTCCACTCATTAGCAGGCCGGTGCAACAGGCCAAGGATAATAGAAAAAGAGACTGCCTTTTGAACACACAAAGTGCTGTGCTATTCATCTGGCCTCACACATGCCACCATGGGAGGCTCCGGCTCAGCTCTCATTATTCACTCAAACAACTTCCTTTCCGTCTCTGTCTGGGTCTGCAAGCTGCTTTCTGCGTGAAGAAAGATTCCCTGAAACCTTTTGGCGCCATCAACAACAGCAGCAGCAATGAAAGTTTGGCTTGAAAAATTCATTCAAGGAATAAAAAAAAAATACAATGGAAATCTATCATTATGGATGTTTTGGAGAGGAAAAAAAAAATAAAAGATCCAGGCTTTGTTTTGCATTTTGGTAAGAAATGATATATAGCTACATAGTAAAACTGTTTTATTAAAAAGATCTTCTCACCCTGAATTCAAAATACGAATTGTACCTTCTTATCATCCAGTCACTTTCGAATGAAAGTTAAAAATGCTGATACTGTGGAACTAGCCCTTGGTATTATATCTCATAGCTGATATATTTGTCTAATACTTTGGTTTTTGAAGGCCCATTACTCAGGACCAGTGTGCAGGGCTGTTCATTTTAATCCATTCTGGTTACTGAAAACAGAAATGCTAGGAAAATCTTGTAGATAAGATTACATTCCCTGCTTCTGTGTGTAGGTAGGTAGTGGAGTTTGAGCCAGATAGTGAAACTAAAGGAGTTTTCCTCTTCCTATGAAAAGGGCTCTGACCTCAGATTGTTGGGCTTTTATTTAGGGAAACCCTGCTGGAAAGTAGGGTTCTATGTTGGTCAGAACGAATCCTTCCCTTGGTGGAGTAGAAAATTTTAACAGCCCAGTGAGGGCACAGATAGATCTCTAACTGAGCGTCCAGGGACTCTAGTCACCTTAGTTTTAGCAACAGTGCAGATATAGAAATTCATTATGTTTATTCCACCCAAATAAAAGGAATCTCATTCTATTGAAGCAATATATTGAGTACCAATCAGAAGGCTTGGGCCTCCTCTGCTGTCCTGTGCTGTGCAAAATAAGGGGAATTATGGAGTACTTACTCACTCATGGGTTCCTTTTGGGCAGCATGAACAGTTTATAGGGAGGGTAGTTAAGTAGCCCAGTTAAGTTGTTTAAGAGGGCTAATATTGTTTGGTTTACACAAAGCCATCCAGCAATTATACTGATGCTTGACAGTATTATCATCATTATTTATTTTGCTATAAGCTAGATTTATTGAGATTTGTAGCATTCATAATACTAAGCATAAGAAACATTAATAGCTTTACTAATTATATCACTACTTTACAGATATAAATAGTGATAAAAATGCCAAGTACAGTGAACTAGTAAAACACTTTTAAGAGAATTTTAAAACCAGTTGCTGATTGACGATGTCTTTGGTGAGTCTTGGAGTTTGAATGGAGAGAAAGCCTTCTTTGAAGATTTAAATCTTTCTTTCCTGCCTGTTTAGTTCTTGTAAAGTAATTCTGCCTTAACCTGGCCATAATCAACTGAACCATTGTATTTAATATGGGATCAAGGGAACATATGTTGTTTTGGATCACAGCAAAATGAAAATCAGAGTGTGTAGGAAAGAGAGGGAGAGGGAGAGGAAAAGAGGACAGGAAGGGAAGGGGAGAGGGAGAGAAGACAAACAAATGATCCTAAATGTAGGAGGGAGAATAAAGAGAATTGAGAAAGGAACGTTGTGTATCTTCCCATTTCATTCTGGTTATTGGTCTTGCTCTGTGTTGTCCAGCACACACCTTGTTATAAATGAGGATATTGAGTGAAGAAAAAGAGTTAGTAAATCCACTGCCTTTGCCATAACTACTAATGGAGATCCATGAGCAGTTTACGTGCTGGTCAAGTAAAGAGACTGAACTGGGAATGGAGGACATGGTAGATAAGAATGAGTAGGCAGCATGTCTAGTCTGTGAGCTAAAACTGTAAGCAATATCCTTACATGGATTGCAACTCTTCGAATTTCTAAGGGCCTGCTTGTTCACCTACATACATATCCCATCAGCTCCAAGAATAGCTACTCAGCCTAGAGCAGGAGACACCTGCTTTTATAAATAAAGTTTTACTGAAACATAGCCCCACCCATTCATTTAAGTATTGCTTTTGTGCTACAACTCAGTTATGGTATGAAGAGTTGAAAATATTTACTATCTGGCCATTTATTTAAAAAAATGTAAAAGAATACTGATTTCCAGAGCCTTAGGAAACTTTAACTGCTTGGCTAAATGAGTTTATGATTGGCCTGAAGTGTGCATTTGAAAAATTATTTTTTCCCGTGCTACAATGTATGCCTGCTTCAAAATGTTTCATGGCCTACCGTAATGTTATGTGAACATTAGAACATTGAGATGGGGGTGGGATATGAGTATATAAAAGAAGGTCCTCTCTTTGTGCAAAACAAAAGTGTGAACCTTCAAGACATTAGATAATTCTGATTTTAAATGTCTAATCTTAAAGCTATAACTCAGGGATAAAAGATATGGGTATTTTTATTTGTAGTTTGTGGTGGGTCTTATTGCATTTCTCTGTCTTCTGAGAGCAGGCTGAGAGGTTCATGTAGGGAATAACACACCTAAGCCAACTTGAATGAATTCCCCACCATCACCTCCCTGAAGAAAACTCCTAAGATGGAAAATTCATTTCAGCAGGAGAGGTCTCTATTTCTGAAATGTTTTGACCTGATTTAGAGGCTAGTTATAAATAAAAAGGAGAGAGCTGTTTACTCACTAAACTTATCATAAAATATTTTGGAGCTAAAACATACTGGATGCAATCTAACAATATTTGCAAAATAGACATTGTATTTCTGTTGCTTTCATTTCCCCTTTAATAATTCTTAGGTTTTCCAATGCACCTCTTCTTATTCTTGGCTCTGTAGAATCCTATACCCTGTAAATTCTAACTGAAATTCTATCACTTTCATGACTTTTCCTCAACCAACTCAGTTGAGAATAGTGGAAAAACAAAAGGCTTTGCAATCGGAGTTGACATCCTGGCTCAGTGGCTGAGGGACCAAGAGCAAGCTACTCATTTCTTCTGAGGTTCCATTTGCTCAATTGTAAATGAGTAAAAAATTCAAGTCTCAGAGTTGTTAGGAAAATTAAATGGGATGATGCATGCAAAGGCTTGTCAGGTAATAGACTTTCAATAAATGATAATAGGAATAATTATCTTCTTAGAAGGAACCCTTCTGTTTTGAAGAGCAACAACTGCCTATAGTAATTAAATGACACTTTTTGTATACTGCCTTACATTTGTAGTTTATCTTTGTATATGCATATTTCCTTTACCTAATTGAATTCTGAGGTTTTAAGAGTAGGCACCACATTTGCCTCTGTATTTAAGTGGATTTCAAATAATAGGTGCCTAATAAGTATCTGGATTGATTCTGTGTGGGTCTTTGACATGTTGGGTAACTATAGCGGAAAACCAGAACCAAGAGCTTGTGTGTATTTTCTAGGCTTCTAAATTGTCCCAAACTTAAAAACTTTATGAGGAGAGAGAGACTGTGTTGGAGAGGGAGTGGAGAGCTCTGACTTACCCAGATGTCTACGTTTGCAAAATGGGAGACACGAATAGAGCAGAGATAGTTTTGAAATGTAGGGGTCTACTCCCCAGGGCCTGAATCTCAGGTCTCTTGTCTGTCCTCAGCCCTACAGAAACATATTCCCATACAACAGTAAGAGGAGTACACAACTGGTGAAGATAGTCTACTTAACAAATTAATGATTTCTTCAGTAGGGAAGATGACGAGTGCTAAAATTAATTTTTAAAAATCTGTAGTCTTTAGATTTCCTCTCTTACTGAGAATGTATCAGTATTGCAGTAGGCATTTTTTGAAGACATAATTTATATACAATAAAACTCTCCCTTTTCAGCTCTGCAGTTCCCTGAATTTTTACGAACTTATGTGATGCATAACCTTCACCACAATTCAGATGTGATATTTCCGTCATCCCCAAAAGTTGTCTCATTTCCCTTTATTTTTAGTTTCCCTCCCTTCACCTCCAGCCTCTAGAAGCTACTTAAGGTAATTAAGCCATCACCTTAATTACTAACCCTGTAATTTTGCCTTTTTGAAAAAGACATAAATGGAATCACACAGTATATGTCCTTTTGAGTCAGGCTCCTTTCACCCAGAAAAATGATTTTGACTCTCCTGTGTATTGTTTCATATAACAGAGGTCATTCCTTTTTTTGCCCAGGTATATGGCATTATATGAATGTATTGTGATTTGTGCATCTATTTGCCACCACTTAAAGGACATTTGGGTGGTTTCTGGCTTTCAGGAATTATAAATGGAGGTACTCTAAATATTTGTGCACAAGTTTGTGTGTTTTCACCCATGAAGACATGGGTGTGGGACCCCCTTGGGTGTGCAACTGCTGGGTCATATGGTTAAGTGCACATTTAACTTTATCAGAAACTGTCAAGTTATACTCCAAAGCAATTTTACCATGTTACATTCCCACCAGAAATGTATGAGAGTTCCAGTTGCTCCCCATCTTTGTAAGCATTTTGTATTGTCAATTTTCTTTTAATGCAAACAATTCTGATAGGTATATAGTAGTATCTCAGTTTTCAATTTGCGTTTCCCTAATGGCTAATGATATTAAAATATTTTTCGTGTGTTTCTTTTTCATTCATATATCTTCTTTGGTGGTGCCTTTTCAAATGTTTTGCCTGTGTTTTGGATGGGAGAGGCATGTTGTTTGTGTTTGCAATAGGCATTTTTAATTGTGCCATATTTTTGTAGTGAACGCCCACTCTTTCATGGCAGGAAACTATGGTGAGTCAGTCAGGCCTTCATTGCCTTAGAATATTCCTTTCAGTACCTTGTATGCCTAAACTTTATTAGAGGCATGAAAGACAGACAAGGCAAATTACTTAATAGTCCGGAGTGAGTAAATGACTAAGGTTTTCTTTCAGCTTGGTGGTGAGAATAGCTCCCTATCTGTTCTCTTACTCATCTTTCCCCTTTGCTCCTTGCTCAGTCGTCCTCAGTCTCAGCCTCTTTCTTACTGATGGGGCATGTGCCAGTCATATCCTGGCCTCAAAGTTTTTGACTTTGGGCTCATTTTACCTGGAAAGTTATCTCCCCAAAAGTTGCATCGCTTTTGCATGGCTACCTCCTTCACTGCAGGTCTCTGGTCAAATGTCACCTTTTTGGGTAAGCCTTCCCTGACCAGCCCACGTAAAATACAAATGTTTCCTTCCTCCACATTCTCCTGCCTAGTATTTCTTTGTAACATTTCTCACTACCTGGTGTGCTGCATTTTATTCATTTTTTTGTTTATTGTCCATCTTCTGCTCCTGAAATGTAAGTTCCATGAAAGCAGGAGTTTGACCCATTCTGTTTCTGTGCTAGATTCCATAGTCTGAAAAAGTGCCTAGGATATAGGAGGCATTCAATAAATTGTGGGTGTAATTAATACATCTCAGGTAGAAAGGTAAGTGAGTGAAATGTTAAGGAGCTGTCAGAGTTTTTAGACAGGCCTGTACTTCATACCAGATCTGGCCTGCTTTTAGATCTTAAAAATTTGTTAAGCTATTTCACATTTGACCCATGTGAATGCCTAAACCAAACTTTCTTGGCCTAAACCTGTGTAATATTTCTAAACGGATGTGGTGGTCCTCTAAAAACCGTCTCCAACGTGGCAGCAAATAGAGGTGGCAGTGATCGCCTTTTCTGAGGCCCATTGCCTAATTTCTCTTTGTCTCTGCCTGGTTTATTGATATAACAAAGCCGAAATGAGCTTCATGAGTCTGAGGTCTCTTCCTTGGGTGTAATTTATGAGTGGACTCAGACTCTTCCTAGGATTTCCTTATCCTTTTGTTTTTTGTTTTTTATTACCCTTGCTCTCTCATGTTGAACATAGAGATGGGACATTTAGTTGCTTGCTTTTCTCTAGGGTTCCTCTAAATAGACTGGCATCATAGATAAGGATGGCTGTTCATCATGCAACGGGTGGGTTGTTCCTTTTCATTTTCTTTTAAATTATTATGGATACCATTATTGGTAGTCCATAGTTATGGGGTACATATGATATTTTGATACAAGCATACAATGTGTAATAATCAAATCAGAGTAACTGTTGTTCTTTAATTCAAGGTCTCCAGGGTTGGAAACTTTAGGAAGTTACTCTTCTTTGGTGAAGCTTCGATCACAATGAAGTTAACAGTGTGTTCTTCATGCTTTTTCATACTTCTCAGTGTTTCTGCTCATAAATTGTTTCCCATACCTAGTTTAAATCTGAAAACCTTCCTGAATGTGGATATGGTAGAGTCCACTCTAGACTGGGACTAATTGGTGAAAATAGAAAAATTCCTGGAAAAAACAACTAACCAGTCAATCAATCAAATGAACAAATAGTGCACTAAACACTCAACAATAAATAGTTGCTTTGGATATGAAGAGTATTTTATGGTTACCAAAAAATTAGGGGGGAAATATTTCTAGAAATATACTGTTTCTCTCTTTTATTTGATACAGAGAGTCAGACTTGTCAGTGCCTTTTTAGCTCAAAAATTATTGTAAGAAAATGACAATCTAACTTACGTTAATAAAACATAAAACAGTATTTGGGTCTTTTTATTGTCAAGACTTCACACATGGGAGGGGGTGTTATAGGAGCAAAGGGACACCGTAGCTTTTCCCTTGGGCTGAGTTCCTTTATAACATGTATCCTTGCAGACTCTGATTTTCAGAAATCTTCTAAGCTGAGCATGTTTCAGAACTGATCTTTACCTCCTCAGTGATCTTAAGCAAAATTATGAAAATCTTCCCAAATCCCGATTTTATAACGCCAAGAAACACTGACAGTGATGCTTCAGGAGGTTAATGATGGTCTAATTATCTTGCACCAATAAGGAAAAAGAGTCAGCCTTTTGGCAAGATTATGTCAGAACTAGTCAGATAATATAGATATTTCTACCTCCACACATTTTCTAAAGGGGAATGTTGCTGCTTTAATTAAATGTTATATGAATACATTTCAAATAGATCCAAACACGGGGCGAACTCTGTTTCAGAACTGCTCTTCCTACATTTAAAATGTATTTGAAATGTAATTAAAAAAAACAGATAATGGGAAAGAAAAACGAAAATAACCCAAAACCAGCAGAATATAGTATCTCATCATTACACTAATATATCAAACAATGTGATCTTAGCTTAATTATCCCCTTTGAGAGTTGAGAAAAATAAGCACAACCTTCAATTTACAGCTGTTTGGTGCCGGGAACCTGAATTATTATTTAAGAAGAAGGGGGAAAAAGTTTATTTATTGTGACCTCCACTCAGTTTTTATTCATTGTGGAAAATCTGTATATTCACAAATGAGGGCTATTCATCGTGAGGCCGCAGCATTCTTCAGCTGTCCAGGCCTACATCAACTGCACTTCTCCAGCTTTTGTGTGCGTCTCGAAGGCTCTTCATCCAGATTGTTCATCATCTTGATGGTCCAGCTTTATCTTGCTTTTGTGCAGCTGCATTCCACTTATCCAAAGTGCTGAGGGAGATGAGGGAGAGGGAGAGAGAAAAGAGCGAGCTCGCAAGCGAGTGGGAGACAGTGAGCAGGAGAGAGTGAGAGAATAGGAGAAAAAGCAATGGCCGGTGCACATATGAGGATAATTTGTAGTTTCTCAATAATAATAAAAAAAAGGAGGACAGGCTAATTACTGGCTTAACTAGGGCAGCCTGTGGATCTTCATGTCAAAAGGACTGCCGTAATTATTTGCCATCAAAGCACATTCATATTGTGGCACAAAAGAAGGGCCTTTTGCAAATGGATCTTGCTAATAAACAGGGCTGCGAGGAGCATTATGTGTCTCCCTGGTTGCAGGCACATTAACACAGTGACATGGAGCATAACTCGGGGCCTGAGGAAAAAAACACCAGAATGATAATTATCCCCCTACCCTCCCCAGCCTCCCTCGCCTTTCCCTTTGTGTTGGACGAGGAAGCCGAACATGACCTATTGGAGGGCCCAAGGCAGGCTATTAGTGACCCCTGAGCCCTGACAAGGTGCTTCTGTTCTTTTAAAAGCTGTCTCTTGATGTCAGAAGGGCCACATGGACCAGCGGGCTCCGCTTGAAATGGTCCAGCAAACACTTCAACCTTAAAGACACCTGGAAGGTCGTAACCAATTTAATACGGATGAAGACAGCAGAGACAAAGCTCTGTTGAATCTGGGTACTGCAGTCCTCCCCGCCTCAGCCCTGCCCCTCTTTTCTTCTTCTTTGTCCACACTTGCTCAAATGCACGCATTTCTGCCCTTAAAATGAAATTCAGGGGACAAAAAGTTCTTGTTTTCTCTTAGTAAATGAAGAGAGTCTTAGGGAAACACTGAACCTGCCACAGAATAATTTATGGAAGAAAAATTGTGGGACAGTAGTGTGTAAGAAATATAGAAAACAAAAGGTAGAGGTGGATGCAAATACAGACCCTAGATTAACCCTTCCTCTAGCAGATGTAAACACTGATTTCCCACAGGTAGGGGGTCACTGGCAGGGCCAGGGACAGCACTCCCTGCTTTTCTTGCTTCTTGCTGGGTAGGTGATAAGAAACTCATCAGGGATGGAAACTGGAGCGAACAAGTCTGGTACCCAGCGGTTCACCTGTAAGCCCCAGCTTGCCCAACTTTGGAGACGTCTGGATGTCCAGGTTTGTTCCAGTTCCACACAGAGCAGCTGATATTAAAGAAAAGGGCCAGGCAGCTTGGAAGATAAGCAGCTGAGACTATTAAGATTGGTCTGTCTTTTCCCTTTATTTCCTCTTCTCCTGTCTGTCTCGTGATTATTCTGAGAGGTGTCTTCTGACACTGAGTGGACATCCCAGAACCCAGAAGATGGAGAAATGTATTCCATTTTTACACACATCAGAAGCAAACCCAATCCCTGTAACTCTTATTTTACCCAGCAGAGAAATTAAGAGTGAAAATTTGCATTGCAAAAGTTCTTGCTTCACAAAAGCCAGCTTCCCAGAACATTTAAATATTTAATTATTTGAAAGGTTGGAGGTAGATAAACTTCAAGTTAAAATGTTATGAGCCATTTCTAATGGAAGATCTACCAGGAATGACTTAAGAACATTAAAAGATGTGTATCTGTGGGAAAACAAGATTAAGGGTTTTTAAGGTTTAACTGAAAACCCTTCAGGAGTGTGCCCTCTATAGGAAGCAGCCTGAGGCTAGGGATATAATACACCCCTTGGTCGTAAATCTAATAATCAGTTGATCCCTTTCACTTTCTTCTTGCCTTCCTCCCTACTCCTTTTTTTTTTTTTGTTCTCTTTTTCTTTTCAAATAGTCTTAACATAAAGAAATTGGGATATGAACATACTAATTATAGATATAGATTTTCCAATCTGTTAAGAATGGTAAAGCAAAAAAAAAAAAAAGTTGAAACCAGATTATTTCTTATTTTATCTCTCTAGACTGGACCTCTTTCTCTGGAACTTTAAATGCTTCTATCCAACTGTCCACAGACCCCTACACTTGCATATCTAATAGACATCTGAAACTTAACATATCCAGAATGGACCTCCTGGTTCGCCCCATAACACTTGGCTACCATCACTGTTTTTCCAGTCTCAGTGGATGACAACCACAACTTTGCAATGCTTAGATCAGATTCTTGTTTCTTCTCTTTTTCTTATCACCTCTGATCTGTTAGAAGATACTACCTCTACCTTCAAAATGCATTTAAAATCTAACCACAAATCTAACCTCCATTGATACCTTGGCCTGAATCACCATCATTTTTTGCCCCCATTATTCCAGTAACATTTTCGTAAATCTCCTGTCCTTTGTTGACCTATCCCTAACTCAGCAGCCGGATCAGTACTTCTAAACTGTAAGTGAGTCATGTTGAAAGTTTGTAACAAAGGCCATGAGGCGTTCTAACTTTGTCTCCTGCATCTCCTACTGTTTCTTCCCTTGATCCTTCTGTTCCAGCCAAAGTGCTCCTCGAGTGCTCCCATATCAGTACACTCAACTCCCTCACTCCCAGGTCATTTTTCAAAACTTGCTTTCTCAATGATGACTAGTCCGTCCCCCTTATTTAACACTATAGCCTGCCCTCATCCTCAACAACATGGATCCCTCTTCCCCTAGTCTATATATTTTTTTCAATAAAACTTATTGAGCATACTGTGTAAGTTATATTTTATTATAGTTTATTATTTTTGCTGTTCATCTGTCTCATAAGCTTTAAGAGGGTAAGGTTCTTTGTTATTGCTTTTATTCCTTTGTTTGCACTGATATATCTATAAATACATAGAATAGTGTCTGGAATATAGTCATTGCTAAATAAGTATTTGTGGCATAACTATTGATTTATTGATTTTTTTTTTTAAAGATAGAGTTTTGCTCTGTGGCCCAGGCTGGAGCGCAGTGGTGTGATGTTGGCTCACTGCAACCTCCACCTCCTGGGTTCAAGTGATTCTCGTGCCTCAGCCTCCTGAGTAGTTAGAACTACAAGTTCACACCACCACGCCCGGCTAATTTTTGTAATTTTTAGTAAAGACAGGGTTTTACCATGTTGGCTAGGATGGTCTAGAACTCCTGACCTCAGGTGATCCACCCATGTCACTCTCCCAAAGTGCTGGGATTACAGACAGGAGCCACCGCAACCAGCCAGATTTAATAAATTTTAAAGCTTAGGAAAATAGAGGTCAGTAGTAATGATAAAAAACAAAACAGCTCAGGCACTGTGGCTTGCGTCTGTAATACCATCACTTTGGGAGGCAAAGGCGGGCAGTTCACCTGAGGTTGGGAGTTTGAAACTAGCCTGGCCAACATGGAGAAACCCTGTCTCTACTAAAAATACAAAATTAGCTGGGCGTGGTGGCACATGCCTGTAATCCCAGCTACTCGGGAGGCTGTGGCAGGAGAATCACTTGAACCTGGGAGGTGGAGGTTACAGTGAGCTAGGATCGCACCATTGCACTCCAGCCTGAGCAACAAGAGCAAAACTCCATTTCAAAACACAAAACAAAACAAAAAATATTGGAAGGTATTCAGAAGGAAAAACAAAACTTGCTATGTTTAAACAAATCTAGAATAAGAATGCAGATCACTGGTTTGCTACATAGCAAGACCTATTATACTACCTTGCTTTCTTCAACTTATGTTGGTTGCATTTACGTAGACTGTTTTCTCTAGGGTAGGGGTGGAGTGCAAAAAAAAAAAGCATAGTAGAATAATAAGAGGGGTTTTGGTTTAGTTTGGCTTTTTCCCCCTATATAACCCAAAGCATTTGGCACTGATTTTTAATTTTATTTGAATTTTACCAGTGTACCTTTTCCTTCTGCCAATGTCAACTATCTCAGTCATCATGAAATCACAACCATCAGAGCGACTTCTTTAGGATATCCTGCTTTTTCTCGACACTCAGAACGTTGAACATTAAATCTAGAAATTTAGAAAAGAATGGATCAGCTTCTAATGTCCACCTTAGACAAAAGGAAGTGATCCTGACAGTAATACATTTAGGAGTTGAAAACATGGACAAGGAACTAAATGCAAACCCAAACTTGGTGAAATTTAGGATCCACATTCACATCACCTCACACCCATCTTTACTGTGTCAGCCCATAGAAAAGAAAGAGTTTTTTCTTCCCATAGCTGTTCTCATAAGCTTTCTTATGACGACCATACCTCCGGTGATAGCCTTAGCAATGTCTGTTTTACCCCAGAGCTTTTTAGGTAGGCAGATCTTTAATGTGACAGGGCAAACGGTGGCAGTTCAGCTGCCAAGTCTTAATTCCCAGACCAAGGCTCAAGTCAGTAATTTATCTTTATCTCTCTCTCTCTCTCTTGCTATGTCTTTATCTCTGTATATCAGTATCTTAAGATTATAGAAGAAATTGAGAGGGAGCATTTAAATAATGATAACTATTTTTAGTCAGAATAAATTAGTTTGTTAGTCATCACAGAATGCTTCTAGGACAAAGGAAGGCAGGGAAAGAGGAAACGGAATTAGATGACATGACATTGTGGATGTCGACTCTTACTCCAAGCTTGGGTTAAATCCTCCTGAGACCAGTGATCCTGAAAGTGAGGCATGAATTTCCCTGTTTCCCAAAGCAGATGAACTGTTTCTTTCAAGTATCTGCAGGTCCTCTCTGCCTTCAGCCTGCCTGATGTAGAGCAGGTGGGGAATCGTGTGTTTATCTCAGAAGGTCTAGGGCATGTCTGCTTCAGGACACAGAGGCAGTGAGACCTCTAGGATGAGAAGTTCAGCCCAAGACCTGGAGTGGCCAGCAGAGGCAAATCTGCTGTGGTCCAGAAGAGGCCCTGAGAAATGTTGAAATTCTTGCTTTTACTTTAATGAGTAGGGAGGGGAGTCTTAATATCACTCATGATTTCTCCCTTTACTGTGTAACAGTGGGCTCTGTCAGCAACCTGGAGAACTTTAGCAAATTCATGAATCAGCTTACATGGCTATCATGAAGGGGAATCATTTGTTAGCTTAAGTAAAACTTGGATTAATTACAACTATCTGTTTGTGGAAATATTGACTAAAGAGGGCCTTAGGATACATTTTAAAAAGGTAAAAAATCTCAGATTCATGGAACGTAAGCCCTTTTTTGTTCATTAGTGGTAGTTGGTGCAGTAATAAACACAGAAGCTTTGGTTCAGCTGAATGATGGTGATATAAGCAAAAGTAATTAGAGTGCTTTTGAATTTTTTTTCCTGAGGTTATCTCTGAGGTCTTTTTTTCTGTGTGGAAGGGTAGATGAGCAAGACTAGAAAATGCCTCTAAATGTGGCTTTCCTGTGAAGTTGTTATTTCCGTTTTCTTCCCTCTTTTGTGTGACTTTGGAAGAAATCATCCCAGAAAACCTTATGAGAATAGCCTTGGGAAGATAAAAAACCAAGTGCTTATTTTCTGTGGGCTGACATATCAGAGCATGGTGGTTTCGGGTGATGTGCTGTGACATGTTTAATGCTGATCCTTAGTTTCCCTAAGTTTGAGTTTGTGTTTGGTTCCTTGTCTATGTTTTCGGCTTCCAAATGTATTACTGTCAGAATCACATCCCTTGGTTTAAAATCATATGCATGATGTCAGTTATTGACTTAGAAAGCATGCCTTGATAAAAGTGTTTATTGATACTAGCACATGCAGAAGAATCTTTGTGGAAGAAGCAATACTATCTCTTTTTTAAAGATCTGAAAGTAGAACTGATCAAGGCTCCCACTCTGGGCCAGAGCATCTTGATTTGGGTAGAACAATATTCCCAGGCTACATTTTCAGGGACCCTCCTGCAAACAAAGGGGGATTTCCTTTCCCTTCTATAGCCCGGTTTTTAAAACCAAGTGGAATCTGCCACATAATTGTTTCCATAAGGAGAGGCTTCATTCTGCGTCTGAATCCTTTATGCCCTCATGTGCCTGCACACGCCTTTCCAAACAGCAGTGTGCAGAAAGTCGATGGAATGGGCACCACAGTCCAGGACCCCCTACAAAGGACAGGAAAAAATATGAGTTCTCAGTGCTAGTGCTTGGATCAAAAGAGAGGCAAACAGAACAGTTACACTTAGAAGGCCTCTATAGGCCTGGTTACTTATTCTGATCATCAAGCAATTTTGATGTATTTATTCTTTAATAAAAGCTGACCACCCACAGAATTTGAGAGAGAAATCTTGACATTTAGCTCAGGTTTTCAGGGTGAAATTGTTGCTGTTATAGTGAATAGAATTACTTAATGTTCACTTTCTTCCTGGGGGTGCCGTGTATGTGTTTGTGTCCTCTACATCCATGTTTAAAGCCTAAATACACACATATGCATACACATATACACATACACACACGTACATATGCAGAAAAAAATGCATGTCTAAATGTGTGTATACAACTTAAAATATGAAAAATTTCCAGGCCTTTCAACGTGGCCCACAGTATGTTTATACTTCTACCGTCTTTTATGCCTGTTGTGTGGTATTTTTCCTTAAAACATTAACTTTTTATACTCTAAAGTTGCATGTGTTGATTACAGAATGTTTGGAAAGTGTAGGAAAATACAAAGGGAAAAATAAAAGTCACACAAAAATCACATAACACCATCATGCAAAGAGAACCACTACTCATTTTTTTGGTGCTATTGTTTTTATGTAGCTTACTTTTAAATTTTGGTTGTCTCCAACCCATTATTCTCTACGAGGAAAGTGGCATACCTTTAGGTGAAAGAAATGGTGGCATAGTCTATTTGTTTTGCTATTTTAACACAATGCACATTATCTTCAACAATCTCCTCTGAAGTACATGACAATTTTTCATCTATCATCCATTCATCATTCACCATTCATCATCCATCTACTCATCCATAAATTCATCTATCTCTCCTGTGGGTCCTTACTCACTTTCAGGTGACGTCTTCAATTTCCTTTAGGATTCTGTTCCCTTCAGGTCTTACTGTCTAACCAGTCCCCTTCCATTTTCTGAGGAATAACCACACCCCAGTTGGATAATGTGCCAACATCTTAGCAATGTTTCCTTTGTGTTCTTGTTTTTCATCATCTTCCACCTCCAGTCCTTTAGCAACTCAACTGCTTGGCTTAGATTATGATGTTACTATTTAATATCTTTAGCCTATAACTCTGAACTTTCTCTTCCTGGGTATCATCTATAGTTCATCCCTCCCATGCCTTCATGTCAGTTCACCTCCATCAAGATCTTTGTACCCCTCCTTATCTTCCCTTTTATAGTCATGGTCTCTCATTTGACCTGGACACAGCAGTCAATCATTTCAACTACATACCATCTCACACCTTCAGTTTATTATCGACTTTATTCCCTTCCAAGTCCAGGTCAGCGCAAATACTTTTCTCCCCTTTTTGCCACTGATGAAGAAAATTTTGTGACTTCAGTGATAGATTAAAATGTATGATTTCCAACCTCAGCTGAACTTTTAAAGCTGCTGAAAATGCTTTTTTAATGGCAAGTTAACCCATTTTTATTCCTTTCTAATATATTGTCACTTGCTAAAAACTACCGACTTGGTCTTAGTCACCTTTATTTGGACAACCTGCCATCCTACTTTTATAAAGAAAAGTAAGATCATGGATGATGGGCTCATAGACTTCGGACTTTGCTGAGTTACCATCTATGTGACCTTGGCTAGTTGACTTAATCCTTCTAAACTTTTTTCTCTTGTTTTGAAAACCTTACTTACTTCATAGGATTATTGGAAAAATCCAATTACATGATGTGTTCAATGAACTTAGAACAGAGTCAATCCCCAATTGTAGCTATTATTGTGTTTATTAGATAGCAGTGCTCTTAACTTCCTTTTCTATTTAATCCCAAGTTTATTTATATTTTGTCCTTTCTTACCTCCATCTTTATTGATATAGAAAAAGAAATAGCAACTCCCTTTAAAAATAATTCCTGGAGACTGCATCCTGCACCCGAGACCATTGCTCCATCAGGTATTCCCTCTTCTTGGTTCTCTAATTCAGGCCATACATCTTCCTCCAGTGAACACACAATCTCTTTCAATCCCTTCCTTCTCAGCAACTCTTTCCTTTCACTCTTGAGTTCGGTACTTCGTGGCATCCCCTTAAACCCTTTACTACAATTGTTTGTAAAAGTTCCTAATGATTGCTGTTGGCAACTTCTGTTAGAGCTGGGCCTCAGTTCAGCCCAGCTCTAATACCTCTTCGCTAGGAAGCCTGAGGAGAAAGTTGCCTTTCCTGTGCTCTCATAAAACTTTTTTCTACTAATGCCATCTATGATATTATGGCACTTATCACCCTGTATTGTTATTGGGTTTCTGTCGGTCTGCCTCGCCTGTTAAATGATGAATGTTTTGCAGAGAGGGACTGGGCTTTATTTCTGAAGGCTAAGCTGAAGGATAAACATACACACACACACACACACACACACACACATACACACTGCCTCGTTGATTCCAAAGACTGTTGTCCCTTTGGGACTGTTGTCACAAAGAAGAAACTTGACATAAAAAAATTTGCTATTATATATACCTCAGGGTTCCTAAATGCTAATAATGGACATCTTTTTGTGTTTAGCAAGAGTTACCAAGACTTTTCTGACATTGCCATCAGCCAGTCAGCAAGTATTTATTACCTGCTATGTGCTAGGTGCTGTCATGAGTAACGGTGATTCAGTTGTGACTAAGATTTAAGGTCAACACAGGCCCTGCCTTGTGGGACTGGCTGAAGATTCAGGGACTTGTGAATTCTGTATATCTATCCCTCCCCATATGACATATTAAATACTTACATTTTACAGATTGGTAATTAGAACTCTTTGCAGGAGAGAGCTCTACTAGAAATTTCTATAATCTTTCACTTGGATAGAAAATATATTTCCATACTCATCTGGAGCTAGAGATTTATTCAATGAATTCAGTTTAAATTTCAATAAGTATTTTGACTTTAACATAAAAATCATTGAATAATACAGGAATGTGTATACTTATTATTTAAATATTGAGTGCCTGTGGAGTTAGTCAAGTCTCTGGTGAAGGTTTTGTGCGGATGACATAGGTCAAGAAGGGAGTAATAAGCACTAGGAAAAAATATACAGGTTGGAAAGTTTTACTTTTGTGAGGTTATCTATTGGTAAAGAATTATGGAAAAATCTCTACTTCGAAAGGGTAAGTGTTAAAAATAGTCTATAGAAATATATGTATAAACAGAAGTAGTCTATCATTGCTTCAAATCTCAATATGTGATTTTTCCATTCTGAGGTTTTTATTCTGAGATTCCTGGATAGAGACATATATATATATATATATATATATATATATATATATATATATATACACACACACACACACACACACACACTCGGTAGACTGCTATTTATTGAACAAGAGATACATATGAATTATCCTTATCAAGATCATTATGTAAGTCCTGAAAAACTGGGTACCCTACTTTGAAAATATTTAAGATGATGTAATGCATTATCAGTACAAGGTGATAGTGCACAGTTTGTTTTGAAACTGGTGTCGCTGCTGGAGTACAAAACGTTAGTCATTGCCACCAGGGTTTTTAATGAATATAATCAGAGAAGAAATATGATTTGCTCACCCCAACCAAGGTCCTGGAAGAACCGAAGCTACCTGTTAGTGTCTTCCAGTTGATAACTTTGAATGAATGTCAGTGTTACCAGGTCTTTGTGTACTTGAGCTAAACTGTGACTCTCACTGCCTTTTTTATGTTGCTGATATTTTCATTCTCTCTTGTTCTCCTTGTGCTTTTTGACTCTATCTTTTCAACAACTTGAGAAGAGCAAAATTGTATGAGACTTTGGCCCCTAGGAACCTGGGAATGATGACAAAGGGAACTATCTTTCCAGTTCTAATTTCACAGCAGCTCAAATAGCGTTTGGCACCTTGTAAAGGCACTACAGATATTTGTGGTGGGTCTGAATGGAGGGCATGATTGTTTTGCAAGTCTGTATGACCCCTGTGCTCTGAAACCATGGTGATTTCCCATGTGAAGAGCACCTTTCCATTCTTCTGCTTCTGTCCCCAGCAGAAGACACCTCTTCAATGATTTTATAGAGAATGTTTGCAGCTCTGAGAGATGGCGCTTAGAGAAGTTATGGCTTTGATGAAGTTTGTTCTTAGTCTGCTTAGACCAACTCCTGATGGAACTGGCCTCCCCATTACTTCCTGTGCTTTCTGTTACTTTATTCACTCCAAGGTTAAGAAGATTTTTCAGGAGAATTTGCATTTTAATAGCAGCCAATGCTTTATACCAAAGGAATAGCTCTCTAACTCATATAATGTCAGGTATTAGTAATCAGATGGGAGAAGAAGGTGTTTGGGGCCAATAGTGATTTCCTAAAACCTCTTGAAATCAGTTGAGTTATGCAGCGACATCCTCTGCCAACAACAGATTCGGCAAGTCCTAAAACTGGGTCTTATTTGATGTTGGACGAGGAAAATTCCTCATGGACGTAAATTGGCATTTCCCTTATTTATGAAAGTTTAAAAAATTTCTATGACAAAGAATTTTTGAATTACTTGGATTAAAGTTCATTTTTCTTTCTGCGTCATATCGCCCCCCACCCCAGCATACCCTGCTGCCACACACACACACACGTGCTCACACAGGCATGCACTTCTTTTGTAGGTTACATGCCAACTCTTCCTCTGTATCCTTCTAAGCCTATTCAGCATTTAGGCAAAGGTCCAGGTTGAAAATGTACCTGCTACCCACACACCCACAGGGTTTTTTTTTTGAATCTGCACAGCATTCATCAGGATTTGAACTCTATCACATTTGTCTATCCTTGGATGGGAACAGGGACTGTCTCTGATAGCAAATGCCAGCCATCAGGTCCGTCACAAACCTAGAAAAAGCTGGGAAATATCCCCTTTACATAACTCTTTTATAGAACATAATTTTCCCCAGACATTTTCCTCTTTGGAAGAGTATAGATTTATTAGCTTGATTTCTTAATCAGAGTGAACTTTTGTCAATATTTCTTGTCTCGGATATATACGGTCATGCCATGGACCCAGTGGTGATATTAGTAATAAAGACAATATTATTAATATCACTACATCAATATAAAAAGAGTTACAGAGTTAACATTTGTAAGGCACACACACACACAAAATCCCAGGTTAACAGTTGCCTTCTCTGCCATTAACTCACTCGCTGGCAATATTTTAGGTACTTCTATCGTTTGCATACCAGCACCCGTATTTGGCGACAGTAATCAAAGACACGCAGAAATAACTAGTTGCTTCTCTTTTTTCCTTTTTCTTACTTTTCATTTCCTCCTCCTCTTTCTGATGAAATTTTGTTATTTCTCTGAAACTCTGAATCAGACTCCAGTGGGGGGCTGTGTCCTTTTAGAGCCAAAGTGCAGTATTTGAACTTTGCTATCACACAACACTTTCTGAGGCTGCTTGTCTGAAATGACTTAATTTGCACTGCAGGACCAGCCCTGAACCCGCAAATACTCCAAAAAACCACAGTGAGCCAGGGCAGCAGACCTATTACTAATTTTTTATTAGAATCCCTGAGGCACCCAACACAGGGCCCCAAAGCAGCTTTAATAATAGACAACATGCAGCACATTTTTCTTGTATTGCCATGTAATCAAATCTGAGGCTGCTGTTCACTTTCTTTGTTTTACCTAGAGGACCAGCTTCCAATTTAGTTGTGGCCTACTCTAAACTGATTTTTCATTGTAATTAATGCCTACTTTGGCCTCAGCCACTTATACAACTTTCCATTAGAGGTTTGCAGCCATCCACAGAGTATTTTACTAAGTTACCCTCACAGACCTGCTATAGCTGCAATTTTGTTAAAGTCTTGCTTTTATTATTTTTTGCAAATAATTTTTAAATTGCTTAAATTGTTTCTTTTAATTTTTTTTCTTTTTTCTCCTCTCTGTGAAATATTCAGGCCAGGCCCAAGTTGGGGACACACACACACACACACACACACACACCCCTCACACACCATTCACCCCTCCACTCTCCCAATCCCCAGCCATTAAGTGATTTCAGAAAGGCTAGTGGAACTTATTTAGGTCCAGGGTCTGCTGCGGTTAATTTTCTGTCTGTTTTGCAATGTCCATTTCCTCTGAAATAGTACCTGAGGTTTAAGGTTCCTAAGCAGAGGATGTTAGGAAACCTCTACAAACATTCAGGTGGCAGCCTTCCCACTACTAGCCTTAAAAAAGATTATGGCAGTGGGCCCAGGGTCCGATTGAATAGATGAAAAAGTATATGCCATGTCTTTGCTGCTCTCTGAACCTTTCTCTGTTGGCTGGGCTGACATTTTCAGTGACTTTTCTTAGCGCCTTGTTTAGACTGGCTTCCCAGAAAATTCTGGATCTGTTTCCTACCCTCCCTTCTCTTATCCCTGACTTGGCATTATTAAATCACAAAAAACAACGATCAGAAATTAGAGCCCTCTTTGTCTCTTGAGATGCTCCCCTTTCAACCTAAAGATGTGTTTTTAAGAGGACTAATGAATTAATGACTTCTGTCTACACATCATTGATAAAATGTAGCTTCTGCAGAAAGGAGTTTGTTTGGGGCATTTCCTTTAAGGAACTTGGCTAAGAATATTCCAAACGGAAACTATGAGATCTTCGTGTAATTTCTAACTTTTGCATTTTAAACATTAGTAGCTTACCATATAGGACTGAGAGCGAGAAATGTACTTTCTGGTAATGACCAATACTCTTATCTTAGCTGATACAGGTTATGAAAATTCTGCTAGCCTTCAAATATAATATTATAATTCCCTTTCTAGTACTTAGTACTCATTTTTCTTTGGATAACATTTTACACTATTGTATAATGCAGTTGGCCTTTTAAATAGCATTTATAGACTCTTTTGATCACATCTATGATGCATCTTGAAATTGGAAAGTAGACGGAGTCTTAATGGAACCCTGTATCTGTGTTCTGGCTAAGTGTCAACAACAGGATCATATTTGATAAAGGAGAGCGCATTTGTAGGTTGGGAAAAGTGAAGGTCCAGGCCTGTTTCCCAATCCCATTGCTTATTTATTGAACAAATAAGGCTGGCTGGTCCTCATTAGGTGGTGTGGCCTCATCAAATTTACAACTCATTTTTTCTTTTTCCCAGCATGAATTTTTGGGCATCAACGTATAAACAGAAGCACCCATATGAAGTGCTTGATAATTCATATTTTTTTAACATGGAAACGTGATACCTCAGTTATCTTTCACATAAGAAGTGAGACCTAAAGTAAGGAGACTGATTTGTGTGTGAGGCTTAAGAAATCAGGTAGTCTGCTTATATGCACACCTCATGCATCTTATATTTGCATTCATACATATAAATCATCTAAACTCATTTAAATATAGAGTGACACTGAAAGGGGAGTGTATTTGTAATTCATCAGCTGATATGTTTTCCTTCTAAATTGAAGGGATCTTATATGCTAAGGATAGATGTGTTGTAAGTACTGGGGACCAAAAAGGAATCTCAACCATCATTGAGAAGCAAATTTCCAGAAGTTTAGTTAAGAAAAACTTTAACGTAGTGGTAAATTTTACTCTTCTATTTTTTCAGCCTCTTCCTTTTGGCATATATAACTAAAATGATCTATCCTGCCTGCTTTCTGAATGTGATCATGCAGTCATACCTTTGCTTATTCACCAGCTTTGCCTCCTATCTCCCACTAGCACCCTGCCACCCCCATCGTACACCAACTGGCTCTTGTTTTAAATAACTGCCTGGCAGTGAACACCAGAGACTGCTTAGTGCCAGTTCTAGCAAATAAAGATAGCCCTTTCCTTTCCTTTAGAAATGCCAGGATGATATTATTCCACCTTCATTTTCAAGTTAAGACATGAAGCTTGACTCTTGCTTGAGAGCTCCTTTGAGGAACAAGTGTAGATTCCCTTTAGTAGATTTCTCCAAAGTGTGCGTGTGTGTGTGTGTGTGTGTGTGTGGTGTGTAAGGATGAAAGGCAGAGGGAGATTCTATTTGGGTCATTGACAGATGTTAGAATTTTCTAACAGAACGATTGAGTATCCTATCAGGTACCCAAGCAAAACATCCCTTACTGGCATCTAAGTGGAATCAGATGGATTCAGCACAAATGCATTTGTTTTTAAAGTGAATGGGATATGTTCTTGATTTTCTGACACAAGGCAAGCCACTAGGCATTAGACAGGGGTTAGATGACTGTGGTTGGGCCGGGCCAAATGGCAGAAATGCTGGGCTGTTCAGAGCCCATTTCACAATCCTGAATACAACTGCAAGGGCTCTTCTGAATAATTGGAATGACTTGGCACCCAAAAGTTTTTAGGGCAAAGGGACTGTAGAGATGATCTAACTCAATACCCTCCCTTTGCAGATGAGGAAAATGATACCCTGAACAGTTAATCAAGTTGCCCAAGAATCCACAGCCAGTGAATCCACCATGCATACACTCCACTCCCTGTAGAATGTTCTCTCTGTGTGTCTGAACTAATATGCCTGAGGCTTCCCATCAAAGCCCAGGCCCAACGTAAGAGACAGAAATATTGATTTTTGGAAAAGCAGTTTAAGGTACCATTGAATCTGCATCCACAACATCTACAATTAAAGCCCAGTATGAATCTCCAAACAACTTCCCTGCTGAAGCAGTCATTTGAAGTAGACCACTGGAAACCTGCTGTTTAGTGTCATGGAGAGCGGGGCATCAGGAGTTAGGGGCATCTGTTCCAGCCCTTGCTGATGTGTTCGTTATCTGGAGTTTTGAAACATGAATGTGCGCTGAAGTCATCTAGAGAACTATTTGTAATGCAGATCCCAGACCCTTCCTCCTCTAGACAGAAGCTCTGCGGGTCTAAGGTAGTACTTGGTCAGCAGCATTTTCTTGGACAATAGGTACAGAGTATTACTTCATGCTTCATGTTCTCAGTGCTAGAACTGCCTCTGTTTTATAAGACAATTTACTGCTTTCATGAAGCTTTGAGTCGTGTGTGTGTGTGTATGTGTGTGTTTTCCTTCCAAATTGAAGGGATCTTATATGCTAAGGATGATGTTTCTATCCTTCTTGCCTGTATTTTTCTTCTTTCCTGTATTAATTGTACATGTGTGTGTGTTTGAGGGAGCAGGGGAATAGGCGTTAAATGCATCATAAATAAATAAGTGAAATTTGGAGTCTGATACATAATGTAAAATTAAGATATAATAGATTGATATATGGTTATGTGGAGCTGTACTTGCTAGTATGGACAGGGATGGCTTTTCTGAGACTTGAGTAGGGAGGAAAGACCTGCAAACTTCATGTGAATGGAGGCTGCAAAGAAGGGTAGAGTTGGTAGGGAGAGTTGGGGAGGGAAACAGGGCAACCCACAAGGTCCGAGGGTAGCCAGGGGCATGTCCTGTGCTCTGTAGTCAGGAGTGTAAAACTTAGGCACGATTTCCTTCGAATTGCATTGGGCAGCTGTTGAGTGGCTGTTAGCAGAGGAATGATATGATCCAATTTATGCTCTCAAGAGATGCCTTCTAACAGTTGCCCCAGGTGCTTCTGACTCAGATCCACGCTTTGAAACTCTCATTAATGTGTGGTCTTCAATAGTGATTTGTCTTTCTGAGTTTCAGCTTTCTTATTTTTAAAATTTAATCTCCGGCCATCCCTATATCATAGGATTATAAAAATCAAGCATTTCCTTGGGAATAATGTGAAAAGGTATTTTTTAAACAGAGTTATTTATTTTTACTTTTGTCTCTATGGCAAATGGGGAGACAGCTGTCTGAGACGTAATTCAGAGTTTGACCACTGGGTTGGAAAAGTCATATACTTTAGAAAACCCACTTGTAACCAACTTATTTTTCTTCTTTCCTGTATTCGTTGTAAGTGGATTTCCCTTTTGTGTATGTATGTGTTTGAGACAGATGGCAACTTTACAGCATGATGTTAGAAGAAAAAGTGTTTGGAAAGGGAAGAAGGAAGGCAAACAAGAAAAGCAAGCCTTGAATAAGCAATTTTTCGTAAAAGGAATACATTCTGGGACAGTTTATTTTTGTGATCTGCCTGGAATTTGGGGACAATGTGCTAGAATTTCTTTTTGCCTTCAGCTGGCAGGCTGCCTAAAAAAGGTGGGACTTGGAAGAGAGACACAATGTTTCTATTAAAATAAGGCTTTATTGAAAGCAGGGCCAGTGGCTAAAGTTAGTCCTTCGCTTTTTTAAGGCACTATGGCTGGGTCTATGTGAATACTGAAGTAGAGAATGGAAACTATTATCCAGCTTGGGCACCAGGGCTCAAATATCTAAGTACCATATTCAAATGATAGCAGACCAAGTAGTGGGCTGTTTTTAAAAGAGAATTTGAATTTTTTGGATAATTTCTCTAATTTCTCACTTTATATACAGAGTAAACACACTCTATATTTGAGCTAAGGTTGAGTTTAATGTATTCTCTACTTCCAGAAGTACTTCTATGTGTTTCTTCCATATGGCTTAGGCCTGTTACTATTAATGCTCATAGGAAAAAGCTTCCTATGGCCTGGGGACCACCATGGGTTCTGGTCACATCAAACTCTTTGCCAACATTACACTCATTCCCCAGGTGTGGAGGGCTTGCTTCTAAGCCAGGTTCTGGTGCCTACAAAATCTGAAAACACTGGCTACTTTTCAGTCACAATCAATAGTTGCTATTTTAAGATTTTCTATTTGAATCAGCCTTACCACTTTGGAGTCACAGTTGGTTCTTCATTTTCTCTTGCTTCCTGATGGCATGTTCTGTTGCTTTTTCCTTTGACATACCCTCCAGATAAGGATGGTATTCATTAATGTTTATTGGGCTTTGATATATGTAAGTTGCTGTGCTAAGTTTATAAAGTAATCTCAATGAGTTCTCATAATTTTATTAGGTTGATGCAATCTTTGCACTATTTTACAGTTGAAGAAACTGAGATTATGAGATGTTAAGGCACTCATTCAAGATCACAGAGCTAATAAATGGTAGAGTGAGGGCTTGAACCTACACATTAGTTACTTCAGTCAACAATAAATTATTGTGTGAGTTGATGGGCTAGGAATTTGCTAGATATTGGAAATTAAAGAGAACTGGGTAAAAGGGGAAACTATATGAATTAACCCATAAAACTTTCCTGAGAGTCATTAGATAACTGATGTGAAGATATAACTTGTTCGTGAATGGGAAGGGTGATTATTGTAAATATACTAACATTCCTAAATTATTTTCATAAATTTAGTGCAGTTTCAAAAATATGATTATTTTATTTAATGTATCAAAATGACTACAACATTTCTTTGAAGAAAACATAACTATAGTTCAAAATACACAATATATTATTTAAAGGAAGTGTAAAGCAATGGGAATTCTCTATTTGACAGTCGAAACTACCACCAAACTAAAACAAGCAAAACAATGTAGCAGATGGATACATGGTATGAAGTAGAAAGCAGTAAGCCAGAGTCACATTTACGGGAATTTAGAATGTGATACAGATAATATCACACATTTCCAGAGAAGGAAATGGTTAATCAATAAATGGTCTTAGGAAAATTGCTTTACAATTTGATAATATAAACTTAAAACATTACTTCATCATTTATACTGAAATAAATTGTTAATAGCTTAAAGAGATAAATTTAAAACTATAAAACCATTAAAGGACATGTAGATATATATGTACCATATCTTTAATGGGAAAAGACTTTATAAGTATAAAAAAATGTGTAGAAGCAAAAAGGATAATAAGAATAGACTACATAAAAATGCATATATTGATATCAGCAATATAAACAGAATTGAAGGCAAATGATAATTTGAAGTGAAAGTTTTGTAAAAATAATGCAAGGCAAAAGACATAAATACTATATGAGAAGCTCCTATGGATGGATGAGGAAAAAAACCTAATGCCTTGAAAAATATAGGAAAATCTAATACCTTGCAAAATATACACAAAATATAAATATGTATGTTTAACATATTTGTATATTAAATTTAACTACATGACCTATCAAAATATGCAAAACTGAAGACATCCCACTTTTTATTATCAAGTTAGCATAGATTTAAGTGACAGTGTTCTGTTACTCACCATGCTCATGGGTATGTGCAAAAGGGTTGATTATCCAGTGATGGAGAAGTGAACTGTTAGAACCTTTCCACAGGGCAGTTCTGTAACATGAACAGAGAGCTTCAAAATGTTTACACCTATGACTTGATAGTAGCCTTTTAAGATTTTGCCCTAAGGAAATAATCAGCAATATATTCAAAGAATTACATACAGACATGTTTGATGTACCACTTTTTATAAAAGAAAAAATTTAGAAATGCCATAAAAGAGCAACATAAGGAAATAGTTAAATTTTGGTCTATACAACTCTATTATAAAATGTGAAGCTACTTAAAATCATGTTTTGAATGAATAATTTATGTTTTGGGGAAAATTCATAGTCATAGGTGAAGCAAGAAAGATCCAACTATATATATTTCATCCTCAAAAAAATTCTCTCTATATATATACACACAAACACACAGGCACATATATATAGACTCTTATATATGTGTATATTTCTTTTTTGCTGAGAAGACATGACAAGATATTAAAAATGGTAAATGGATGCTTTACATCATGTATTTCTGTATTTTTAAGTTTCTTAAGGTACATGAGTTAGTTTTATCACTAAAAAATATTTTTTTAAACTAAAAACAAAGCTGATGCTAACCTTGATGAAGGAAACTTCCTAGCTTGGCAGTGAGAGCTTCTTTTGGATGTTACTTGGCTTGAGAGCAACCAAGTCTCTCTTAGTCTCTCTAGGCAATTCCCATTTCATCAGCGAAACCCTATTTTTTTTTGTTTAACCAAGGAAACTTGAGTTCTCTGCATACCTAAAGGAATGTTTGGCTCACATTGTCATTCAAATTGGTTTAATTTCATTGAATTTTGTTTTATCTTTAGTAAAACATTTTGAAATGGTCCAATGAAAGACCCTCTAGAACCAAGCTATTGGCTGATCAATTTGATTAGCTGTTCAGAATTATAAATTGAAGATAAAACGGGTCTTTTCTTGTTATGCAGTCCTGGTAATAAATGGCAAGTACATATTTTTCAGAGGCTTTTATTCTTAGAAAGAAAGCAAAAGGATATAATAGGTTTTTAAAATACATGCCACATAATTTATTCTGACAAACAGATGTATTTTGTTGTTGCTATTATCATTTGATGAAATACTTTAAAACTAGTCCAAGGTGGTCCATTTTCAAATATAATACATAGAGTGCATCTAGCAGTTAACAAAATTTGGATGTGTAGCATAGAATGGTCATTATTTTTAACTGAAAAAAAATAAAGGCACTAATTACTTACAGACAAGATACTTAGCACAAACAGATAAGCTTCAAAATGAAAAATTCTCGGTTTATGATAATTATGTTCTCTGCTTTGTTTTCAGAGACTGATAATTTGAGGCTTTAAAATCGCCAGGAAGCCATTAATTGGAATTCTTCAATAAAAAATAAATTACATAGAAGTTCATGATGAGTTGTAAAAGCAGAGACTGTATTATACAGTGAGTGACATTGCTTCACTATTTATAGACTCACACAGATATGTCTAATAGAAAACTGTATGGAATTTGAGATGTGCGGATAGTAATTATTCACAGATCCAAACTATCTGCAGATATTTCAAATAACAGCTTTTAGCAGATCTCTTCACCAATAAAGGCAGGGCTTTAATTTGAAGTAGGGTTTTGCTAACATGTTGCTTTTTGTTTTTGACATTTTCCATTGCTTCCTGAGGATATATCAGATCATAGCTGCAGGACAGGCAAATCTTCACATCACATGGCACAATACAACCCCACGTAAGAATACTATAGCCCGATGTAAAAGCGGGTACATTTCGCAGATGGTACCTTTCACAGGAGGTCTGGATTGCATTATCTATACAGGTTAGCTGTAGCAGTCTCAGCTTTAGAATATCACCCCTTAATCTCTCTAAAGAGAATCAAATAACTATAAATGCTAATCTGTCATGCTTTGGGATGGAAGCAATGGTTAGAGAAAAGAAGATGCCAGGATAGCCTCATCTTTGGGATATTCCAAGAGAAAAGCAAATATAACCTGGGTAAGGGAAGCAAACAGGTGATAATGCTTGCTCTCTGACTTTCAGAAGCTGTGTAGGTGAAGGTCAAGGGTGGCCCATACATACCAGTCTGTGGTTGGGTAGGGAATGTGACTCTGACAGTGAAGTCTGGATGCTTTCAATTTCCCTCCCATTTGATGTCAGTACAGGAACAATGATTTCATTCGTGTCCATTGTACAGGGAAAGAGAAGGATTTCTATGATGGTTACAAACAAAGACTATCATGCAGAAAGAGAATGGTGTGGGGAGGGGTGCATGAAGGCATAAGAAGGAAGTTGGGATTCAGTTTTAATTTTTTGTATAATAACCACCTCAATTATTCGGTCAGTGACTCCATAGTATGCAGCATAGTCTGTTCAGAATTCTAGTGAATTCAGGTAACAGTGATTTGAGAATACTAGGAATATGTTGGGAGTCTGGGGAGAGTGGTCAGAGGCACATAGAGGCAACATGTTGGTTCTGTAGAATGAGTGTAGATTTTGTAATCTGTATTTGTCAGGATAGGCTGGGTTAGGCTTCAATAACAACAGTGCACAAATACCAGGGACTTGACATGCAGAGGTTGACTTCTTGTTCTTGCTATATATCCAGTACAGGTTTCCAGGGATTTCTGTTCATCATAGTTCACTCAGGGCCCAAGGCTGATAGAAGCTCCCTCTTGACACATACTTCTGTGATCACCAGAGCAAGGAGGAGGGAATGTGATAAACTGCACTGACTCTCGAAACTGCCACTCAGAACTAACACATGCCACTTCTTACCTTTTATCAGCCAGAGCAAGTCACATGGTCAGTACTAACTTCAAAGCAAGGTAGAGAAGTACAACCTTGCCATGGGCTTGGGAAGAGAACTAGAATATTTGTGGACAGTCCTAATTAGTGTTTACATTAGTTTCTGATGACCATTATAACAAATTACCACAAACTTGGTGGCTTAAAAAAGCACACATTTATTTTCTTATATTTCTGGAGGTTAGAAATTCAAAATCAGTTTCACTGGTTCAAAATCAAGGCATAGGCATGGCCATGCTCTCTGTAGTCTCTAGGGAAGAATCTGTTTCCTTTCCTCTTCCAGTGTACAGAGATGCATTTCGTCCATTCCTTGTATTGTGGTCTCCTTCATCTTCAAAGCCAGCAGTGTAGCATCTTGCTTTAGTCATCACATTGCTGCCTTTTTCTCTATAGACAATTTTCTCTCGGCCTCCCTCTTAGAAGGACACTTGTGATTATAGTTAGGACACACTTGGATCATCTCTGATAATCTCCCCATCTCATAATCCTCAACTTAACATCTGCGATGTCCACTTTGCCGTTTAAGGTAACATTCAAAGGTTCCAGGGATTAGAACCTTAATATTTTAGGGGGCCATTATTCAGACTATCAGAGTGTCATACTAGATGTGGCTCCCACACCCATCACTTACTGGCTTTGTAACCCTAAGCAAGTATAATTCTCCAAGGCTCAGTTTTCTCATTTATAAAATGAAGGTCAGAAATGCCTCATGGTAGTTATAAGGATTAAATACGTTGTCCATGCATATGTCTTCTATAATGACTTTCAGCATTTTAAGATTTTGTTGTGATGGTAATCTGAAAGAATGTGTGTGTGTGTGTGTGTGTGTGCGCGCGCGCGTGCATGTGTATGCGCATTTTGGATCATCTGAATAGCTACCTAGTGTTGTTCATAGATTCAGTGTCTGGGTTTGCATCTTTTGGGGATCACATAAGCACCCATAATGACCTGTTGTTTAGCTATTAATACTGTGTTTCTCAGACTTTATTGTGCATCAGGGAAAGCTGTTATATTGGCAAATAATGCAGATTCCAAGGCCCTATGCTCAGAGATTCTGATGGAAAAAGTCTGGAGTCAAATGTTCATTCTTATCACCAGTAAGGCTGGCTTTCATGTGGGTGATCCGTAGACCTCCTTTTGAAAAACCATGCTGGTAACTTTGACTGAATGTTGTTAGACAAATTACTCACTTATATCAAATTAAGAGTTGAGCTTCTTCCACAACCGTGCTCACATACTCTGAATCCACAGCTAGTTCTTCCACACAAGAGAGAGAACTATTATTGTTATAAAATTGTATAACATAAAGGAAAACAATGCCATTTACTTATATGAATCAATGTGGCTTCTGAAAATTAAGAATCTCCAATTGGGCCAGGCATAGTGGCTCACACCTATAATCCCAACACTTTGGAAGGCTAAGGCAGCAGATCACTTTAGCTCAGGAGTTCCAGGCCAGCCTGGACAACATGGCAAAACCCCATCTCTAAAAAAAATACAAAAATTAGCCAGGCATGGTTGTGTGTACTTGTAGTTCAAGCTACCTGGGAGGCTGAGGTGGGAGGATGGCTTCAGCCTGCAAAGTAGAGGTTGCAGTGAGCAAAGATTGCACCACTGCACTCCAGCCTGGGCAGCAGAGCTAGAGAATGGAACAGAATACAGTGTTAAATGTACTAATTAATAATTTCAGATTTGAGAGGACATTGAATTTGTAATATAAACTACATTATAATAAAAAATAAGCAACCAGAGAATGTGAAATCATTCTTAGAAATTAAAAAGGACAAAACAGAAAGGCTGAATGTATGACTGGAGGCAATTGAATTAATGATCTGGAAGATAAATTTGCATATATCTTCTAGGACAAGAAATAAAAAGATAAAGGGATGGAAAATATGAAAGTAAAGAAAAATAATAGAGAATAAGTTTAAGAAGTTTAACATATAATTCTAGCAGTTATAAAAGGAGAAATCAGGGAAAAATTTAAAATCAAATTTTTCTGAGCTGAAGGAAGAAAATTTTCATTTTGAAGGAACTCAAATACCAAACAGAGTTAATTAATTAAGATTTACATCTAGACAGAGCCTGGAAATATATTTTTAACATTCCAACAGCATAGATGTAAACATTCTAAAAGCTTCTGGGGAGTCCAGGAGGAGACAAGACGGAACCTACTTATGAAGAGTTGAGAAGCATTTTGTCATCAGGCTTCTCATCTGCCATACTAATTATAAAGAACAAGGGGACATTATCTTAAAGGTTTTGGATTTATTTTGGAATAGAAATTCAAGTATGTAATTAACAAAGTGAAACAATATATAGAGAAAAGAGGTATATGAGAAATAATATTTTGAAAAAAAAAAGCACAACATGCATTTAAGTCTAACTTATTGTTGACTCATATACTGACAGATAAGATCACGTGTTGGACCATGATGAATAGGGGAGTAAGGGGGTGATAATCTCTGAACATAATACAAAGAACGTGAAATCTTGCTAAGATTTTGTCTTGGTGAGTTGGAGAATATTCATGGTGATTATTAACTCTAATATTGGTAGAAAAATATGTTTCAAAATGTAGCTTAAATGTTTGATAGTAACCATTAGAAATTAGTATTTATAACTTTACAATCATTAGGGTAAATAAAAAATAAAGCAAGAAAACGTTCATTTCAACAAAAGGAGAAACAAAATAAAACAAAAAATAAAAAACAAAAAATACAACAAAAAACAAATAGAAACAAAAAGCCTACAGATTTACTGAAATATAAATATATTGGAAATATTTTAGTCTCAAAATTTCAGTGATTGCATTACACATCAATGGATAGATTTACCTTTTAAAGTACATGCTTCCTAGTTGGATGAGCATGAGGAAGATGGTGATGATGATAGACAACAATAATAATAATAGCTAGATGTTATTTGAAATAAACATACCTAAAACCAAAAAGCACAGAAGTCTAAGTACAAAAGGATGGAAAAAATATACCAGACAAATGGCAATTATAAAAGAATTATTTCACTATTAGCATAAGACAAAATCAAATTAAAAGCAAATTGATTAGATACAATATAGAAGACTATTATACATGCAATAAAGATATAATTCACCAAAGATATCCAATAATCATAAATTTTTATACATCTAAAATATTATCTTAAGCAAAACTTTTAGAAATGCATTGAGAAGGTGGCAAAATCTCTAATCAGTGATGAAAACTTAACATATCTCTCTAATAAATCAAAGTGAACAAAAATTAAGCAAAGCTAGGAGAATTAAATAACATAAAGTTTGATTATAAATTTTTAGGTAAATGTATAATTTTGTTCCTATTAGGTATGAATGTACTGGATATATATATAATGATGCCCAATAAATATAAAATGTACATTCTCTTCAGATTCCAATGACACATTTAAAAATTGAAGAATGTATTAATATACAGGAAAATTTCAATAAATTCCAAATCATAGAGATCACCAGTTCAAATTCTCTGACCACAGAAAAGTAAAATTAGAACTTAACCAAAAAAGGAATTGCTAAAAAGTTCTCTACTTAGGAACTAAAAACTAAAATAAGTAAATTTTCTCATTTACTCATGAACAATAAATTGATAAAATGTAATAGAGAAACATAGATGAACCTGGAGAATGTTGTATTAAGTGACCTAGCCATTCAGAGAAAGACAAATGTCGCAGGCCCTACTTATATGAGGAATCTAAAATAGTCAAATTCATAGAATCAAAGAATGGAAAAGTGGTTGCCAGGGGCTGAGAGGAAAAGGAAATGGGGAGTAACTAATCACTGAGCATAAAGTGTCAATCAAGCAAGATGAAGAAGTTCTGGAGATCTGCTGTTCAACATCCGACTTAAACCATCAACAATAATGTTCTTATTGTATACTTAAACATTTATTAAGAGGGCAGATCTCAGGTTGTGTCCTTACCAAAATAAAAGAAAATTTTACAGAAGCTGTGGAAGAATATATGCATAATATTGTTTTTGTAAATTTGGAAATTTAGATGAAATAGATTATTTTCTAGAGTTGACTAAATAACATTGATGAAGTAAAAATTAGAAAATTGCAACAGATCAATAATAATAAAAATAGCTGAAGATATCTCAGAGTTCTGGCACTATAAAAAGCATTAAACTCAGAGAATTTAAAAGTGTACTCTACCAAAAATGGAAGGAACAGATCATTTGCTATGTTTTACAAACTTTAAGGGCATTAAAAATAATGGAAATCTACCTAAATAACTTTACCAAGCTCACAAGGATGGCACACATGAATGAAATGATAGGCCAATATTGCATTCTAACAAAGATATAAAAAGCCTAAGTAAAATAAAGCAAAATAAAATTACTTAAACTCAGTGGTACTTCAAAAGAATAGTATATTGTCACCTAGTATGGCTATTCTGAGAATTCAAGGATATACATACAATATTTGGAAATATATAAAATGTACTGTATTAACATATTAAAAGTGAAAAATAATATAATCATCTAGGCCTCTGGGAGAGGGTTTAATAAAATTAGCCCCTAGTAAATTGACATGAACTTTTGGCATGATCATCTGGTAATAGCTATTAAAATTGAATATGTGTGTACATTTTATCCCAGCAATTCTACTTTTAAACTTATGTTTTAGGAAAACAAAACAAAACAAAACAAAACAAAAATTCTTGCTCGTGTGTAAAAAGAAACAAGGACAAGAATGTTTATTTCGATACTGTGAGTTGTAAGTAAGAAGTAAAACCACCCAAATGGCTACCAGTGGGAAATATCAGAAGACATGGAAAGATCACTAAAGCATTTTGTTTTGTTAAACAAAAATCAGAATAATCCTTATAGTATGAGTCTTATTTATGTTCAAACAAAACAAAACTTATGGCTATGTATATAAATACACAGAGGAAAGCCTTGAAGGATATATGTCAAACTGCTAAGTGTTCTTCCCTTTGGGGAGAGAAATGAGATTGTAGAGTGGAGGCAAGACTATTACCATATATATATTATATTTGCTTAATACTTATAGCTAAAACTATATGTGCTTTTTAAAAAAACACCAGAATTTATTAAAATATTATGTACACAAAAATAATTTTAAGAAAACATCAAAGAAGGGCTTCACTTGTAAATTACCTCATTGATTCAGCTATATCATGCAGAAATATATACTTCTGCATGAAGAAGTCAATCCACCAGTTCTTCAGAGTGTGAGAGAACTATCCCTTGCACACATGCAATGCCATGATCTGATTCTGTGTCCAGAAGCATCCTTGTGACGTGACCTATGTTAGAGTTTCTTTAATGACTCTTTCTACCAGAAGGGAATGCTCTGATTAATTGTTGGTTCTTCTATCTCCATTCTAAAATGATTAAACTAAGTCACTGGCTGGTTTAAATAATGATTCTGTGCAAACCAATGCAATAGTCCCTGGAATTCTCAGCACTTGACTCCTGCTTTCTAACTCTTCCAAATGCCTAGGTTTTCAGAACACATGCAGATGCTTTTCGTAATGTTTTATATGTGATGTTAATTCTTCTGTTACTTAATGTGACAAATTCACGTCTTTTCTCGACCTAATGACACAGCCAATGTGAGTCTATGGAGACAGGGTAACAGTGTCAAGATAAAATGAAGCAACATTGGCTAATTCTGTTGAGAACATGTTTTAACACCAAGATGGAGTGGGGCAAAGTCAAGGACAATACTACACAATAAAAAGATTGGGTCTCTGCAGCATGGAAATGGCTTATAATTCTTGTTGAATAAAACCCACAGTAAACCACATGAAATCCATGTAGAAGAGATCCCAGGCAGATTAAAAATGAGCCCCTCCCTTTCATTAATAAGGTGGCTGCAGTCCATGGTTGATTGTTGATGCAGCTAACTTTGATAATTGCCTTCATACTCACTGAAAAGAAACTTTCCATAATGAAGCATGATCTTCTGTTCCTTTTGTTAACTTCATATTTTTGTGTTGCCATTGAGGAGGGAGGGAGAGAGGGAGAGAATTTCATTGAACTGACAGCTCTGGCTTCTTGACATCTAATTGTCCACAGTATGTCTGCATTAAAAAACAACTCCATAGTCAGGAAACTAACACTTTTTTAAAGCCCTTCCAACTGTGTGTTCTAGGATGCCTGTAACTCTGGACTAGGGACAGCAAATATACCCTGAAGCTCTGAATTCTGCTGCCGATGAGTATTTTTTGGAGGCAGGCTCTGAGATGGAGATTAGCAAGAAAGAAGTTGATTGGGAAGTGCTCTCAGGAACAAGACCTCTGAGGGTTACAGAGAGCAAGGCCAGGCCAAAAGGGTGGCAAGACAGCAATGCAATCAGAAGAAAGACCTGGAACCTTTGCTGGGGTGCCTTGCAGAATTGCCTCCCATTTGGTGCAAAGGACAGGTTCTTACATAGCCCGCACTGGATGTATAGCCTGCCCCAGGAAAGAGACTTGATCTTGACAAGGTGGTTGTTGTCCCTCAAGCTCTCTCAGAAGGAACTCCCACCTGTCACTCACCACACACACTACATCTGGGGATCTGAATACCTCAATCTTGGAGGGTAGGACCTGGACACCACAGAGTCTGCTCATTATCTAATATTAGTTTATGCTCCTGCTAATTGGGTACTAACCTGAATATTTATTGGGCTATCACTGTTCCATTATGCATCTCAGTTAAGTCGCTCCTCTACCTAAAATGAACAGATTGAACTCATGACCAGCTTACTTTCATCCCTGCATTCTGTATACTAAGGATTTTCTTGCTAGCATCTTTTAAGCATTGGCATTTAAACTAGAAGTGCAACAATTGATATAGTTTCTCAAGCCTTTGGTCGACAAGCCCCCTTCGTTCCTTTTTACATGCTTTTGTTTAAACCTCTCTTGGGTGGCTCGGGTGAAAGAAGGTCACATGCATCTTTGACAGTCTGAAATTTTCAGGAACAGTTCCAAAATTTAATTAAGTACTGATTGTCTTATATGCACATGAGAGAGAAGAAGAAAATCTTCAGAAATAACAGAATTAAGCATGCTCTATTTTGTAGCCTTGTAATGACCTCCAGCAAATGCCTGACCTAGTTCTGAGGGCCCGGAGTCCACTTGCATGAACACGATGCCTTAAAAAGCTGACTCGGAAATCAAAGTCAAAAACTGGCACCAACCATGGTAATGGAGCAGGGAGGGATGCCCTGTGCTATTGGTAGCAAAGACAAAATTTGAAATAGAATGAAAATTGCCTCCAGTCACTTAATTTGGAGGCAGCACAGGAACTGTGCAGCATTTCAGTCGGATGGTACCTTGAATTAAAAGAACTAATCTGCAACGGATTTTCTTATTACCCTGATGATGTTGGGAACAGATATTTCCCTAGCTACATTAATGCTTAGGGGCAGCAACTCCTGCCTGCCCCCAAGAGGTTAACTAGCAAGCAGTGCTCTGTGAAGACCCTGAAATGTTGTGTGTGTCAGAATCTCATTCTTCTGTTCCTACAGAAGCCCTTATTGGTCAGCAGATACAATGCTTTTGCTGTTTTACATAGAAAGCAGAGTTCACATCGTGAGGCAAAGAAGAGCTGGTGTCAGAGAGGTCTTGGACTCAGAGTAGATTCAAGAGTTGACTCCTCTGCATCACAGAAGAAGGCTCACAGGGGGAACGACTTTTCTACCTCGTCAGTGCTAGCATAAGTCACCTAACATGTAATGGCGGCATTCCCCACAATGCGGCTTATTGAATACTAGTCTTGCGAAGTGCTCATTACCCAAAACAAGACATAAACAAACCAAAAAAAAAAAAAAAAACCCTCTTTGATTAGATACGCATGGGAAATAATATTTTCAACACCCCTGTCTTACAGATTAACAATGAACATTAACACATTAAAATATCATGATCATCTACCTTAAAAATATCTGGTTAAACCAGGTTTTTCCACTTGTATTTGCTTTACAGTTTTCCTCTCCTTCCCTCTTTTTGATAACACCTTTATAATTCTTCAAAATGTACTACAGACCACAGTTTGGGAACTGCTGCAGGAACCAAACTGTCAGACTGTCAGGCCAGGCCACACACAGGCCACTACGGGGCTCTTCTTGCAGGTCTAACCTCACCGCTTCCTCCAGGAATCCTCTGATCACCCTGTTAAGGTGGACCTCAGGTTAAGTGATCACTCATGATTAATAGCTAAATCTCTCCCTCCCTCCCCTCCCCCTCCTCCTCTCTCCTCCCTCTCTCTTTACTTTAAGCCAATGTAGCACTTTTTATCCACTTTGTAACTTCTTTTTCATAGCATAGGATTACCCTAGTTTGGTTATAAACTGTCAACATGTTACAGGCAACTTTAGGTCTCTACTGTACTTGGTTCATAGTAAACTTAAAATACCAAGGTATAATTGAAGAATGCAACATTGTAGACTAGATGACTCTGACTGAATCCATCCTTAAGAATATGAAGGCTTAAGAAGGCAGCTAACTCAGAGAGAAGAAAGTCCTGGAGACAGGCCGGAGTTCTGGGAAATGTCTTCATGTTTAGCTGGGCTTGGTGACTCACGCCTGTAATCCCGGCACTTTGGGAGGCCGAGGCAGGTGGATTACTTGAGGTCAGGAGGTTGAAAACACCTGGCCGACATGGTGAAACCCCTTCTCTACTAAAAAGATAGAAAAATTAGCTGGGCATGGTGGTGCGTATCTGTAATCCCAGCTACTTGGGAAGCTGAGGCAAGGGAATTGCTTGAGCCCGGGAGATGGAGGTTGCTGTGAGCTGAGATCACACCACTGCACTCTAGCCTGGGTGACAGAGCAAGACTCCGTTTCAAAAAGAAAAGAAAAAGAAAAATTAAATGTCTTCATGTCTGGAAATCAGTCTAGAAAGTATGGGATTCAGAACAGAATCTCAGGAATCCAGAAATACATCAGATCTCAATAAATATGTATGGGTGACCATGTATTCCCTGGAAGCAAATCATACTCCATTTAACTACCTTTATTCTTTTAGTCTAAAAGGTACAAGAAAATCTCATTGCTATCATCCCGCATCTAGTTTTGTACCCCCTAAGGATGTTATTCAATTCCGAAAGCCCTTGAGAAGCTCCCTAAGGTATATTGTTTTTTTGCTTTCACCATTTCCCCCGCTTATAAAGTTTTCTTATTTCGGTTCTTTGAAAAACACCGTAACAGCCTTTTTACTGTAAATAGTGGCTACTACCCTCAAATTTACGTCTCCCAAAAGAAAAACACAAAGGCAACTCCAGTGTGAAGTATAAGGAAGAGGTGGTAGCTATTACACCACTAGGATTCATATGGTATAAATTTCTATGAAAATGGGAATTACACAGAATCTACTTTGTTTTCTGGCAACCTGGTTATCTTAAAGAACATTGAGTTTCTGGTCTTTACTGCAGAGCATGTGTGGGTAGTATTTCCAGCCACAAATCTACTAGATTTCTCTCTTTCTCTCTCTCTCTTTCTCCCTCTCCCTCTCCCTCTCTAGATAGGTAGGTAGTAGATAGATAGATAGATGATAGATAGATAGATAGAATTTTATATACTCTGGGATTATCATAATAACTTTTACTTTCTTAAGTAAATAATGTTTCCTGTTTAAACTATGTTTAATCCGTTGAAAAATATGTATTGAGCCTGTGAAAATGTTCAGACACATGAATACATAAAATGTTCAGAGGTTCTCAATATAATATTTTACCAAATTTTACGAAAAAGATTGTGAGAAATTTTATTTTGTACTGCTTACTGTGGAAGTAAAATTTAATAAAGAAGATACAAAATTATGAAATTTAATTCTGGACTTCAAGTGAAATAAAAGGCCCAGCATAAAAATCTAATTTCTTCATTCCTGGCATTTCATCCAACCAAATGACACATGTTCCATGCCATTCATTCAGTGCAGTCTCTCTGTGCCCAGGGAATGCTGCAGGCTCTCAGATTTACTGCTGATAAGATAGAGTATGGGTTAGGGTCATCTGGGAAGGCTTCCTGTGGAAGAAGCATTTGGACCTTAAAAGGTGCTTAACATTTGGTTAGTAACTAGGTAAGAATGGAGATGGGGTGTTTCCAGGCTTTGGGAATAGTATTATCAGTGGTACAGAGATGATGAAAGCACCCACCTTGTCGAGGCAGTGCTCTGATCATGGGATGGAAGTGCAACCACTGACCAGAAAGTAATGGGAAATGATGCTGGACAGTGTTGCCAGGTGACAGTTTCACTTTCCTCCTGTGATCCAGCCACTTTTACCTGTAGTACTGCAACATGTTGACGTGTCATAATCACTTGCAAGGTGTGTCAGAGTAATTTGATTCTAGGAAAAATAACTACTAGAAGTTTTGTTTGACTTATATTTGTTTTATGTAAATTCAAGTTGCTACCTTTATGATTATGTGTGGTAGGGATCTCAGTGTACCATGAAGGCTTCTCCTGTCCACTTCTAGGATTTAGGCATGGCTGGGCCATCTTGGGCAGTTGGTGGGAGAGAAGGAGTCGTATCCAGTGCCATATGCATGGCATCCAAATGGGGTAAAGAGCATGGATCCAAGGGAGAATAAGCTGGAAACATAAAGCAGCATGAGCCAGGCATAAAGACTTTATCATCACTCAGCCTACTTTCCCAGAGTGGCTTCTCTTGGAATCTGCTCCTGATCCAATCTCCTGATGTATACCTAGGCCCTGAAAAAACAGAAGGCAGTAAATAAATGTCACCCCACTGGGGCTCAGGGAACACTGCCTTTGGGCTGTTTAACAGATTGCCACATGAAGTGGAGAGACTGCTTTGACATATATCTCCTCACTAGTCTAGGGCAGCCAGAAGAGAAATAATATGCATAGGAGAATAGCCAGAAAGACTGAGGCACTGGGAACAGCTCAAATGTTGTGAGATGTTCTGGAGATTTCCAGAAATAGTTGAGGCAGAAGCATCAGTAGATGCAGAGGATGTTTATAAGGGAATTGACTTCCTGTTTATGCAGGTAACTGATTTCTTGTGCAAGCAGTATCACTTTCATTCTCTTGAATTCCAATACAATCATTGAATGGCAAGAAAGAAGGTGGCTTTAGAGCCACAAAGCTGACTATGTAGGTACAAGAGATCTATTGCCACATGTAGGAATATCGCCCATCAGATGTGCAGTGGCAGGGGTAAGTACCTGAGAATTTCAACTGTAAGTAACTAGTCCTAGAGCCACTGACATTTCAAATGGGCAATCGCTTGAGGAAAACGATTTTATATGATAAACCCAGTTGCCAAGTGAAGAAAGAAATAATTAGGGCCTACATTTCAGGCCAAGAGGCCAATTTAGAAGGGCGGAGTTTAATGTAGCCAGCATTGCAGATAGAATTAGAAAATACACGTTCAAGCTCTGGCTCTCCCGCTTAGTTGCTCTGTGTCTACTGGCAGGTTTCTTTGCATTCTGAGCCATTTTCTCACATACTAAGTGGTACATGAGATGAGTGCCCTGGTTCATCTCTCCTCTCCTTCTTCATTACCATCCCTGGTTCTGCTCTCCAGGATACTCTTCCTCCTTGTCCAGGGCATGCAGGAAGCACTTACCTGGATTATTTTCTGTCTTCAGACATCCCTCTGAAAGCATGAAAACCCTCCAAGAACGTTGTAAGGTTGTTTTTTTTCTTTTTGTTTTTTTTTTTCCAGCTATGACCACAGGGGACACACAAGGAAGAAAATAAGAAGTATGTGAGAGTTTACCAAGCAATATTTTGTAAAAGGCTTTTCAGTTATTATTCTTTCTCATCTTTGAATTTAACTTTCCTGGCTCCCTTTCAGATTCCCTGGGGAGCCATCTGTTAGTATTTCTCCTGGAAATTGGCTCTGCCCAACCCTGCTCTCTCTGACACTGGTACTCATAGGGCTTCTCCTTTTTTGTGGTCCCTCTCTCTTTTCTTGCAGTGGCCCCTGGGGGAGCAGAGTAGTGAGTACCCAAAAGGTCCTTGTGATTCACAGACGCCCAAGGAGAAAGGGCATGATCCCCACAGGGAGCTCCAGGCCAAGAAGCTTCTCAGTCTTTATGTCTTCCTGCTTCATGGAAGAAACATGGAGTCCCATGCAAGACAATTACTAGAGACATTCGGGGGCAGTTCAGTGATCCGGGGTTTTCATATGTCCCTCTCATGGTAGTATTCTAAACTGAAATCAACTGAGTGTAAACTAGGAAAAGGGACAAAGAGATAAGAACGGAAAAATGACTACGCATTTGTATCTGTGTGTCTTCATGATATACACATATTTGTTAGAACTATTGAGAAAATGTATATTGTAAGAGAGAAGTCATTCTAGGCCCATATTTTCACTCTTGGATTATGTAAGACAATCAGTTGGACCTAGCACATAGTAGGGGGCTAAGGAATGTTGGTTCATTTCCTGGTGAAATTAACTCATGTGCAAACATGTCATATATACATGTCATTATGTATACAAAATTATCCTGGCTGGGCATGGTGGCTCAAGGCTGTAATCGCAGCACTTTGGGAGGCTGAGACGGGCAGATCACTTGAGGTCACGAGTTTGAGACCAGCCTGGCGAAACCCTGTCTCTACTAAAAATACTATATATATATAGCTGGACATAATGGCACATGCCTGTAATCTCAGCTGCTTGGGAGGCTGAGGCATGAGAATCACTTGAATCTGGCAGGCAGAGGTTGTAGTGAGCTGAGATTACACCACTGCATTCCAGCCTGGGTGACAGAATGGGATGCCATAAGAAGGAAGAAAGAAAGAAAAGAAAAGAAAAAAGAAAAAGACAGAAAGACAAGGAAAGAAAGAGAAAGGAAGGAAGGAAGGAAGAGAGAGAGAGAGAAAGGGAAAAAAGAAAGAAAGAAAGAAAGAGAAAAGAAAGAAAGTAGTCCCAATTACTTACATATTGAAATACATAACACAAATCTTAGAACAAAATTCTGAAAAGTTATTTTCAGCTCAGTTCTTCCCTCCTGTCTCTTCTATTTTGTCTTAGGCTGGAGCTGATGTTCTTCTTGAACACAGATCATTTTCTTTCTTTTCCCTATGTGTAATGGATTCCCATTTCTATGAAGTAGGATGTGCTTCTGTATGTTGGTTAAGTTGCTTAGGACATGGACTTCATGGCTGTGTGACTTTTCTGCAGAAACTTATTTTTCTCTCCTGGTTTGACTTGGTGGTGGAGGGTGCTTGGTGAAGGAATGTGAGCGCTCGTTAGAGTTTATTGTATTGTGCAGCAGGGGGAAGTGAAATTATAGAAGCCAAGGGGCATGGAGGGAGAGGCAATTGTTAGACCAGTGCTGACACCAATAACTTTTTATGAGGGTGAGTCAAAGCATCAGGGAGGCTGGAACCAAGTTTTTGCCCTCTTGAACCTATTACTATATATCATGATAGAGGATGGAGAGAAGGCAAGCCTCGCTCTCAGGCTGGGAGGGGAGAAAGGCTGAAGTTCTAGAGACAGATGGCAATGGCGAGGTGTTTGAACTCAGCTGTGGCTAGAGTGGGCAGGAGTCTTAGGAGAAACCATTAACGTAGCAAATATAATGAGAGTCAATACCCGATTACCCAGAATAATGAGGAAGCACATCCCAGTGGAAAAAAAATAGCTCAGTGTGTGATGGGTGATTCCATTGATACCTGGGGCTGTAACTTCCTTTCATTCTCATCTCCTTGTGAGAACTAGGAATTAGTATACTGCTCAGCATGCCACAGAAATATGATAAATCTTGGACACGTAAAGTCTGAAAACTAGTGCCTTTGATGTCCCATCTTATCAACTCTTTGGCTGATAGTTGACACACAGGGTGGTGTGAATTGACCAAGCTGGGATCCAAATTACTGGCAGGACCATCCAAACCAATTGCTCATGTCAGTTCCCATTGGACCCATTTTTTTAGTCACAGGAGGTGCCACAGTTAGGAAAAGCATGAGTGAGCCCAAACTGGACTCTTCTCTGGCAGTGGTACCTGGATGTTTGCATTTCCTAGCGATATCATTGTCTTAGAATGTTTCCAACCCATTGGGTGGCCTCAGCTGTGCCAAGCTAAAAAAAAAAAAAAAAAAAAAAAGAGAGAGAACCATTTCCTTCAACAAAGCAGGAATAGAACTAAATTAGTAAGAACTTGCCCAAGGCCGCAGCTTCTAATTTATGTCTTTATACTTTCATCTCCCCTGGTGTCAGTACTCTATGCATTTTTCTAGTTAGTTACTTTTTTCTTTTTATCACTGATAAACATATCTGTCTTGGGATTTTATTAGCCGAAGATTCAGAATTCTTTTGGTGAGACCCTCAAACCGTCCGCATCACCCATTAAAAAAAAATCAGACTGCAGCCACAGCAAACTAAGGTCTGTACGTCTGTGACACAGAAGGTGTCCATTTGTTAGCATTTACCCTCTGCTCCCAACTCTGCATGGTTTGTGAGCAAATGCTGTAGCGGTGGTGGTCAGCTTCAGCCACAGCAGGTAGAACCTGGCAAGGGGTGGGTCATGTGAGAAGAGAAGGGCTGTCTCTGAAATTTCTTGAAGCAGCATCCCAACCTCTATTAAAATAATGCTTCACTGTATGGAAACACAAAGTGAAGTTACAGTCAGGCTTTGGACTGGAGGGCAGGACTCTGTGCAGATCATCGTGCCTGTTCTGTGTGTGGTCACTGTGGAGCCTGCTCCATTAGGGTTCCTGGAGAGTGAGAACTTCTTGGATGGTGCTCAATCTTCTTTTGTGCCGATCTGGAAACCAGCTTCAGTGGCTTTTTGATACATATGAAGAAGAGGCTCTATGAACAGCAAACAGGGAGATGAAGCTGATTCCAATGCCCTGGGGTCTAGACCTTTTGCCTTTAGCTTGCGCTGAGTTTGGCATTCAGGAGTCTCCTATGATACCTCTCTTGAAGACAGTCAGATTGGCCCCCTCTACTGACTTTAGGGTGGCTGTTGACACCCTCAGCAGTGTTCTCTCCTGGACTGGGGGGTGCGGGAGTGATGCTTCTATGCTCGGCAGCATCTTGCCCTTTCAACACCAGACCCTACTTTGCTTTTTCTGAGGGCTTGGGACCTTTGCTTTGGGCATATGCCCAGATGAGAGGTATTTCCCTGATGATTTCCGTGAGAAGAGTCGGTGGTGGGAGAGCGCCCCCTAGGAAAAGCGCCTGCTGCCTATTTGTCCTAGGCTGACTCCTCTTTCTGGCTAGTTTTCCGGCAGAGGAACATTGTACGAGAAGATCTATCCTTCTTTTTCTAGGCTCTCTCTGACCTTTATTTTAAGTATCCTGTGACATGTGTACATGTGTTTTTATTGCAGACTGCCTCAAATCCATTTGGATATGGATGCTATACAAATTATAAATAAATAAATACATGATAAAGAGAGGATCTCTTCCCTGCCAGCTTGCTGCTTAAAAAGCAGCAAGTTTGCACTTGCGTGACTCGGCTGCTGTTGTTGCTTTTGCTGGGTCCCATGCCGGCAGCCAACAGGAGTGAAAACAAAATCTGTCCCTTTCAGCACCACACGTTCTTCTCCTGAGCCTAGGGGAAGAGGTGGCAAGTATCATTTGCCAATCAGCAGCCAGATAGCCTTTCCTTTATGGAATCGCACATCTTTAATGGCATTCTGCTGAGTTTTGTAGAGTCAGGCTGTAAATATGATAACCACTGTTTTTTCTACCAGGTGCAGAACATCTGTATTTCATTCCATCCTCACAATTCTACACAGACACTGGCTTATTCTCCTGTTCTTCCCCTCTGCTTATCCCTTGGGAACTTTGTTTTTCTCATGAGAAAATGCTCTACCATCTTCCATGTATACCACATGTAAACTTCTTAGCACTTGCCTGAATGAAATCTAGGCTTTCCTCACCCTCATTATGTCCAAGGAGGGCACCTGCTTATTGTGTTGGTAGTTCCTTAATGGAACTCTTGCTTACTCCTTATCTGGGTTATTCTCTCTTTCAAAGCGTTTTTCTGCCTTCAGATTCCTGAAGCTTGAAACAATGACACATAGATGATTTTCTTCTTCACTCTTCTAACCTCTGCATCTATAGGTTGGCTGTGAAAAAATTATTTATGTATTCCTAAAGGTCGTTGTGTTGTGTTGAGTGATAAAACTTTATTTAGCTTTTGTTAGATTTTATAGCAAAGTGATAGTCTTTTTAAGTCAGGTAGTTCTGTGATGATCTATTTGCTTAGAAAGTATAGGGGTAATCTGGAGTAGCTTGGAGTAGGCAAAGATCAGTCTGGGCTGAACACATGTAGAACCCCAGAAAAAGAGAAAGCCCACAGAAGACAGTTGGAAGCAGGAGCCATTTGCAGAAGTTGTAGGCTTCAAATAAGACAAGAGAGTCTTAGTGGAGTTTATTGAAACATCGCTTCTAAGCAACAAAGTAGTGTTGATGTCATATTTAACATTTTAGCTCTATAGCAGAGAATAAACAAGGAGAGGAGGAAAAAAATTCATGAAAAGATTAGAGACAACATGTGGTGCAGAGCAGGAAAACCGTGCAAAATTGTAGTAACAGAGGCTTTATTGCAGCAAAAACATTGTGTGCCCTTTGTTCTATATGTTTATGTGTAGTGTTTATATTTGTAAGTTAATTTTATTCGTTTCTATGTTGCTTTATGGATAAATAATTGTATTTCTGAATGTAAAAGAGTGGGCCACTATATATATATCCCTCGGCTTCTTTTTACATTGCTTTTCTTGTGCTAGATAAAAAAAACTTTGCTAGATTTTTGAATATGCTAAAGAGGCCCCATTAACCTTCCAGAGGAACAAAACAGAAATAAAGAAGTACTAAGAAATATTAAATAGCCTCCTTAGATCACATCTTAATTAAAAAATTATTATGGTGAGTGACATATAAATAAAATTAGCCATTTAAACCACTTTTACGTATATAATTCATTGGCACTAAGTAGATTTACAATATTGTGCAATCATGACCACTATTTCCACCTTTTTCTTTCAATCCAACAGAAACTACGGAATGATTAAGCGACAGCTCCCCATTTTCCCCTCCCCAACATGTGATCCTGTAGTCTGGTGGTTTACAACCCTTCTCCCCAGAAAGCGAAGGCATTCCATGGAATATTCCTATGTCCATCTCAGAGTCTTTGAGGCTATTTTCCATCCCTCTTCCTCATCTGCACCTAGAAACACTTAGAATTTGTCACCTTATTTTTATTTTTTTTAAACAAACAGTATGCTTTTAGTTGAATCAAGAGCTTGTGGCCTAGAAATTTTTAGAAACTGTTAATTCATATCAAATTCTTAGTTGAGAGCTAAGCAAAGAGGGTTCAGGTTCCTATGCGAGGTCAGCCAGTTTCCAGCTACTCAGCTAGGTGTCTGAACTGAGACATATCTACATGCTTGGCAGGATATTCACTTGGTGTCTTTGTTCAAAATGTAACTAAATTAAAGGGACTGTGCTGTTTAAGGGAAGGCAAGAGAAGAAGATGATTGTGACAATTCTCAGTCCTTTTCTGTCATCCTGACCAATCCAGTTCTGGTCACAAATTTGCATCCTTTCTTAGCACAGTTGGCTCCTATAGTCAACCATATTGAATTATCTTAGAAGGCAACTTGTCAACTATCTGTTGTTACTATAGAATGCCTCTTGAGGGGGTCTCCTTCCACCATCATCCCAGTGATTAGTAAGTTATTTTTTCTTAACACGTATAGTTCTTTCCCCTTAGAAGACATCTATAAAGTACAGCTTTCTCCATTTTGGTGCATTTTCAGCTCCATTTACATATGGCTACTAGCTCTGAAAACACGGTAGTATTATATAGTGGCAGTGAACCTCTTTTTCTTTGTGTGTGTGTGTGTGTGTGTGTGTGTGTGTTTTTTTTTTTTACTTTTGAGCAACACAGAGGAGCTTAAGTGATTATTGAACAAGACATTTTTCCCTAGAAAGGACATTGGACACTACACATGCTATAAAGGTAGATTTAAAAAGAGAAGTATTCTGGGGCCGGGAGCAGTAGCTCAGACCTGTAATTCCAGCATTTTGGGAGGTCAAGGCAGGTGCATCACTTGAGGTCAAGAGTTCAAGACCAGCTTGGCCAACATGGCAAAACCCTGTCTCTACTAAAAATAGAAAAATTAGCTGAGCATGGTAATGCGTGTCTGTAATCCTAGCTACTCAGGAGGCTGAGGCAGGAGAATTCCTTGAACAATTGGGAGGTGGAGGTTGCAGTGAGCTGAGATCACACCACTGCACTCCAGCCTGGGTGACAGAGCCAGACTCCATCTTAAATAAATACATAGAAGTGTTCTAAGGTGGGAGAATTTTCTGCTGAGAGAAAACAGCAGTCTTCATTGAATGAATTTCACTGTAGTTCTTGAAGAGTTAGGTGGTCTGATGTAGTTAATCCCTCACAGTTTCCCAGAGCCCCAAGATTCCATCTCTCATGGTCATTAAATAATTTCTGGTTATGCATATGGTCTATGGATATAATGAATTTTATTTTCTTTGGTACAATTATACACATACACATACATCTACATGTGTGCATACATATACACACATTTTATTAGTTGATTGTACAAAAGTATAAAAATCATGGTAATGACAAGTTTGTAGAAGCAGTAATTTTTCAATCCATTTGATAGTATATCTAAATAGAAAAGAATCAGCTTGGAAGTTTTCTTGCTGACTGGTATATTGACATGATTGTGATACCTCCAGCTGGCTTTTTCACACTGAATGACAATTACACGCATGCCCCATGATACTTGATGCTCACAGAGCATAAAGAGAAAGGAAAACAGTGATCGTAGGTCCGTGAGGGAAGACTATAACCACGGACCAAGTAAGCAAATAGAAACTCAGCTAATTGAAAGGGAGGATAGTTACAATTTAGCAATGCTGAATTGGGAATAGCATTAATGTCAAAGGGAACTTGAATTTTGCTGGGTGATTGAAAAATAACATGGCAAAATTGTTTTTTTTCCTCCAAATTTATGGCACTAATATAAAGCAATGATTTTTTTTTTCCCTATGTGTCTTAAAAGGGAGCCATTGAATAGACAGGTTTATAATGAGTCTGGGTAAAAGCCATTGTTTTCTGTAGTCGGAAATATATTTTCCTTTTTGCATGTTTTAACTGTGACATTGTAGGTGTGTGGTTTTGTATGAACACAGACATTGGTGGATTCTGTTTGATAGCACTAGGCGTCTGAGTCTCTTTACCACCATGCACCCACCTCTCCTACCCCCAGTAATAATACTTCTGATATTTAAGGTAAGGAATTCTATGTGCCTATTGAATTATAATAATAAACCACAAACAGCAACATATGAAGAGAGAAAACATTAGAAGTTCCCTTTTGTATCTTTCTCAGAAGTACCTGGGGTACTTTCTCAAGAAAGATCTTGGGCTGGAAATTCAGAAACTAATGGTTAAGTCTGCGCTCTGCCACTTACCATGTGGTTGTGTAAAGTTACTTTTCTTCTCTTTATCTGTTATTTTCTTCCTTCAGTTTGCACAATGAGGACAGGAACTTCACTTTCTAATTCCTGGGTTATTTTGAAATCATATGTAAGAAACTGTTTTGGAAAACAGTGATAAACAAATGATGTGGATCGGTGACGCTCCCAACTAGGAATTAATCTTTTCAAAAAATCATTGTGTCTAGATGGCATTTCATTTTGTTAAAGACAAAACATGACGAATAACCAGCCATTTTTCAATGAAATAGAAACATTTAATTATCATTTTCACCTAAATGGACAATGGGGGATAGTAGAAAAACAGCTAAATAGGAGTTAGAATCAGCTTTCTGTGGAAGTTTGTGTATGTTGCTTTAGATCCTTGAGTCTTTTCTTTTTTACCACTGAAGTGCAAATACTCGTTTCCTAAGTTTCTTTAAAATGTTCAGATTTGATAAGCTTTATCTCCATTTCCCCCATTGTGCCCCTACCTTTGCACACACGCATGCATGCACACCCACAGGCACAGACACGCACACATGCACACACACTCTACCTCATTTTACTTCTCTTTGGCTAACTTTAATAAAGTCTTCATGACTCAGCTCAGTCATCACTTCTTCTGGAAGTGATAAATTCTTCTCTAATTCATCTTCCCTACCTGAATCAGGCTTGAGTAGATACTCTCTGTGTTGTCTTCATACCTTATGTCGATCTACATCATTGAACTCTGCTGTGTTGTTATAAGGTATTTATGCGTCTTTTACCCCAACTACAGTCTAAGATTCTTAAAGACAGGGGTTATGTGCTATTCATTTTGAGGACTGGCAATTACTAGATTATTAACAAATATTCTTTACTGAGTAAATAGATGAATAAATATTTAATGTATGAGAAGCTCTTTGAAGAAAATAAAATGTACAATATGTTTCTTTTCAATATAATAACAGAAAGAAGTAGCATTTGTCTAGTGAAAGAGCACTGTGTTTGGAAGTAGGAAATCAGTTATTGAACCATTTCTACTAATTGGATGTATAACTCTATGAAAATTATATAAGCTCTCTGCAGTTCAATTTCCCAACCAAAAATACTCAACGTGTCCCATGACCTGACTCATTAGGAATGCCACAGAGGCAGAAATGAGAACAATTAATGATGTCTCTATGTTTTTAAAAATAAAGCTATATCGTGCATTTTTAAAAAGTAAAGATATGCCATACATTCTTAGGGGACTCTTTTACACTTGTTCATAATCAAACTCATATCTCATTTTATATTCAAAATATTCATGAAAAGTTTTCTCTAAATAATTTTAAATTAAATAACTTTTTAAGTGAACTGAAGGGAATTTAAATGTAAAGCATACCAGTTATGTAAAATATAGAACTTTTTTTGAAGGAGAATAATTATTTCTAATTTATTTTCTAATTTAGAATTTTCTTGTAATATCAATCTCTTAAAGCAGTATCCTGCTGCCGCTCTGTCTGTGCCTCCCCTTTTGTCCAGAGAGCTGCTGGCAAACTGCAGTGGAGAAGACCTCTCCCCGAGCGAACCACCTTTATTTTCTTTGGGAAGTTGGGCTTTTGTTCAAGAAAACAACTACTTTCCTGTAACTGCAAATGATAACTTTCAAAACTATGCACAAGTATTTGTTTCTTTGAAAAATAAGTAGAGAAGTATTATGGTAATACTTTCAGGAACTTTAGGAAATTTTATTTCTAAAATAAGATAAAAGGTAGATCTCTTAATAATTCCCTAGAGGACTGAGGATTTCTTTTTTCTTTCTAAAACTATGTAGAATTTTGTTGTGTCAGTTACTATTTGTTTCTTTATTTTAGAAATTGACCCACAATTGAGAAACAAGTCCAGAGTGAGTTTCTTATGTAATTATGATGTTACTCACTCTCACATTATTAGGGCACTTCTCATCCTTACCTGGACAAGAATGTAATCTGGACATTGCTTACTCTCCATTAAAAATACAAACTACCTAGTGTCTAGATTGTCCTCAATATGACACTGATACGGAATTGGGCTCCCCTTTTTTTTTAAGTGTCTCACTGTGATTCTGTATGAAATTCTGTCTCATGGGAGAAGGACACCTCTGTCATGATTGCCTTTTTCAATTTTCAGTAACTTGATCGAAGTGCACTATATGTACAATAAACTGTACCCATATACAATCTACATAACTACCACCACAATTAAGGTACAGGACATTTCCACCACCTCCAAATTTCCCTCATGCCTCTGTGATCAATTTCCATGCCACCCCAGCCCCAGGCAACCACAGATCTGATTAGTTAGCATGGCTGTCTTTTCCTGAGCCTGCTTTTTTGAGGCTGAGTTCCTTTGTAGGGAGACAAACTATATGGTTAGAATGAAAAAGAAGGCAGAGCTGAAGCGTTTGTATACGTGAATTTATTCAGATTGGCCAAGCACTAAATTTTTGTGAAAGCAAGGTTTACTTGAAGTTATAGGCTAGTTAGTCATCATTAGAACCGGGTAAACCAAAACTATAAAATTGGAATAAGATTCTTGCATCTGGATCATTTAATCCAGAAAAATCCTAGTGGAGAAGTTTGGGGTTCGCAGCAGCTTTGGTGAAGTAAATTTTCCATTCTTTACCTGAATTGGCTCCCACACATTTAAGCATCACTAAGATAAATGGAGCTCTAACATTCATTTTTTAACATGCTCACCATTCGGAATTGAGTTGGTGGTTTTCCTTTGACCATGTGAACTTCTGGGACATTAACTCTTGTTTTAAGGAGTGTGAATTTTTGTTCTATTTCAGATTTTGAAAGTGGTCAAGTAACAGGGCTATGACTATGCTTTCCCATTTGGCTTTTGCACAATAGTTCTGACCACTGGACATTTGACTTTATATGGTTAAGAAGCAAGCACTGTTAGTGAGATGTTTGCTAAAGGATTGGAATGAAATTGCCTGACTAGTATTTTATGTTTGTACCACAGTCCAGAAATAAACATTGCATTTCTTTCTCTAAATATATCTGTGTCCCGGACTGACAACTATTGTCTTTTTTTGGTTTTCCAGTTAAATAGCAATTGTTCCTGCATGAAGGAATGGCACTGTTTAAAACTCTTTTACTCTGAAGAGTCTCCTGGGTAAGAAGGAAAAATAGATTTCCAGTCTTAAGAATCAAACACCCCTATTTGATGTCAGTCCCATGACTTTCACCCCACATGTTAAAATTGTGGTAAATAGGCCTTTAACCTGTATCAAAGTCAGGAAGCTCTTAAATCAGGCCTGTTCTAGACACAGATGCCTTTCTAGCTTATAGAAGTACCTTTTTCTTCATAATGGTTAGCAGAAGAAGTGACTTGTAACCTTTGGCTGCCTAGGTTTCCCTTCTCCTCTTTGTGGGGATTTAATCACTCATTTCTCTTTAAATTATTGTTTAGAAATTCGGGGGAACATGATGTACTTGAAGCAGTAATTCAGATTTTTTTTCCTCCTTCCTTTTTTTTTTTTTCTTCTATAGGCAAGAACTATAGCATATGCAGATTCTTGAGAGAGGAAAAATAGTATCTGAAAAAGGTGGCTTTCTTAAACGGCACCAGTAGCATTAATGTCATGTCTGAAGCACCCATTTGTGTCAACTGTACAGACCTTTCAATGGAAAATTGTGCTGTGCTACCTTTTAAAGTATGAAATGCTAATTTGGGATTTACAGTTTTTGAACTGGAGGGCTGCATTTTGCATGGGATTTTGTTTAATTTCCCAGTGAAAAAAGGCATTTGAAACACAACTGCCTACAGCCAACTGTCAACAAAAATCAACTGTAATAGCACAGAGCCTGTCACTGATGTATGTGGTGATGTGGTAATCTTCTCAATTTAGCTGGATATTTCTTCTTCGCACAAAATAGCTGAAAGTCTTGCTAGGCATTTATGAATATCGGGAGGTGTTATTAGGATGATAATGGGACCAGATTAAGGAAGTGTACACTGGTTCAAAGTGTCAGTTAAAGAGACACAAAATGGGAGGATGTGTGGTCCTTGGTATAAGGGACTCTTTGGATTTCAGGTTTGCTAAAGATTTGGGTGATAGCATGCTGAGTTCCATCTGCCGTGGAAGTGGCTTTCTGAGAAAAAAAATAAAGTTGTTATGCTATTTTTTCACCCAGAAATCTGTTTTTGTTTATCAAGAGGGTGAAATAAAAAAATCTCTGAAAATGGAAGTGGAAAGGGCAGGCTAGGGAAATCTCCTGGGGTGAGACTGAGCAGGGTTCTTCTCCCTTCAACAATGAGAGTTGGTGGTTGAGGGTGACAGCTTTTCCTCCTAAGTCATGATGATCTAAGAACTGGGAGAGAATTCCTTTGGAGTCTCTGTATTTTCATAGTAGAAACCTCTTTAAATTCTGGGTATTACTCTTAAAATAACTGGATAATGCCAGGCAAAAAATAAACCTGCGTATAACCTAGACTTTGGCAATGCACAAAGTTGACCCTTAATATTAGTTGTCATCAAAACATAGCATTAGTAAAGCTTCTTTTATCAAGAGGGGATTAAGAATCAAATGGCACTTTACATTATGAGTTACTAATTTTGTTTTTTTTTCTGGATATTTAAGTGAGCTATATTCAGATTCTGACCCCACTATTTAATAGCTCCATGGTAGCTAAGCTTGGTGATCAAGTTCCCTTATCTCAAAATTGGATTAATAATTGTACCTACCTCATAAGAATTGTGTGAGAATTAATTTACTTGAGAAATGTAAAGAGCTTAGAACAGTGTCTGAAATATAATAACCATCGTAGAATTAGCTATTTTCTTACTAACAAACAAAATATTCACTATTGTTCAAGTACTCATACCAAAAGAATGGAAAGAGGAATATACTAGCAGATATGCTGCATAATCTGTTGTGAAAGGTGTACTCATGTTTCTTAGTCATTATGTTTTTATGTGTCCATGGGAGACAAGAGAGAACTGCATTATCTGAACTATGGAACAGGTTTTAAGACACTTATAAGCTATTTTAAGTGTCTTATAAGATCCTTGATACGAGCTAAGACATGCCCCACCATGTCTTGTGCACCGCCTGCCACTGGCCCTTTTCCCAGGGCTCTGCCCATGTGCAGCCCCTGCTTCCCATGTGACCGTGATTCATTCTCTTATCTGCTTGCCATGGCCAGTGATGATAGATGATGATAGACGTATGATGGAGGGGCACGGCTCCAGATATGCATGTCAGTGACATGTCTTGCTGCATTCCTAAGAAAAGTAGATCGAGCCAATCCTATTCCTTTCTCCTCAATTTTATAGTTGAGTAAAGAGACACAATTGTTAATTATCGGTAGGTGCATACATTTAAAGACTGCAAGAAGAGGAGGGTTAGCTATGGCCTTGATAGTTATGCATAAATCAAACTTATGAAGAAACCATAGAGCAAAAACAAAAACAAAAATAAAAAAACACCACTCTTATGAAAGAGAAGGAATCTCTGAGGCTGCCTGTTTTTCTGTGTTTGCTAAGTTCTCATGACTGGCTCTGCAGTATTTTTGTATCCCATGAAACTTCTTCATATCCCTATAATGAACTTCATTCCCCTTGACTTCCCACTGTTATGAGTGAGTTTCTGTTACTTGTAACCAATTATGACACCAAGGGACTAAGGTGTCATGTGAAAGTAGGAAGTAAAGTTTTCTAAACACTGAATGTAATCTAATTAAAAATAAAACCAAAAAAAGTAGTTAGTGGGGAAAGGTTTCCTTAATGATATTCAAAGTCTTGAGAATAAAAGGGTGGTAGAAATAAAGGAATGGGCAATTATCTCTTTAGGTCCTAGAGGACTTGTGACAAGGTCTTTGCACAGATGGTGTTATTTTCTGAAGGTTAAATAAATGGTCAACAAGTAAATATAAACAAACATGGTAACATGGTAATTATACATTGAGAGGGTATCTATGAATGAAGTAGACACAAGTAAACAGGAGACTGGTTGGAGGTGTGGTAAAAGGTGTTCTTTAGCACCAAATGATTCTGCTGGGAAACTGCCAGTGCACTCTTTAAACATTTCACATATGACCTTGATTCATTCCCTCCCTCCATCTGCCTTGGCCAATGATGATGGACCAGGGATGGATCTTTGATGAATGAATGTGGCCCAAGCCAGGCACAGGCATAAGTATAGGTATGTATCAGATTGGCATATGTTTTGTATAGGTTTAGAACACTGCTAACAACCTGACTTTTTATCTTCAAAGATGAGAAAAACCATCAATAAGCTAATGAGGACTTTTTTCTCTCTCTCTTTCTCTCTTTGGAATGGATTTGGATGGTGAATAATGGAAAAACAATTTAATGAGCCTACCTTCTGCTAGACAACGTGGAAGATTAAACTCTCTGATTTATTGAACAAAACCACCCACACTCTCACCTTGTGATTAGTGGCATTTATGTATGAAGTGACTGCCTGGGACTCAGTCTTCTGTCTGGATCTGGGAAAGAGTTATTCTCTCTGGAGCAAAGGGTGCTCTAATCTGCTGTCTGCTTCTTCTAGCATCAAGTTCTAGCCTAAATACAAGCTTTTAATGAGGAAACCATATGGAAATAATTAGTGTAAAAGAGAAATTAACTATAATTACCCAATTGGTTTTTTTTTCCTTTTAGAAATGATTTGCTATTCCATTTTAAGCTTTCCAACTATTTTGGTGAGAATGTATATCCAAATTGGAGAAATAGTGGTTTTTTTTTTATTATTATCTCATCTTGTTAAGATTGCATAGTTAATTTCTGGAGGTATACAACCCCTAGAGTACTCAAGACAGGAAACAGAGAGATTGCTGTTCAAAGCTTTTAAGATCATTGAATGCCCAGACTATACTTTCTACAGGCTACCAGCTCTATAACTACAAAAGCAAAGAGGGATCCAGAGCACTAGAGAGGGAATACACAACACACAAAGTTGCAATTACCAAGCAACAGAATTTACTGAGCATGGAAAATTCTGTCACTAAATAGATGAACGGTCCTCTTGAGTTCTTCCCATGATGCCAGACAAGTGTTCTCAGCAGGGCCTTTCTCATCTTCAGGGATTTTACTTGGGAAAAAAAAAGTTGGACAGATAGAAGCACACTGACAAGTAAGCTTTTGGATGGAGAAATGAGGCTAGGAGTACCATAAGCTTCTTCAGAAGATGAGTGTTGGCTGATTGGGGGTTTCGCTAGAGGTACTGACCTTGACATCCTCTTGTAATGTTGCTGTTAGGTCTTTACTGTGCACTTTTCTTTCAAAGGCACTTGGATATAACAATAAAAAATATAATTACCACTACCTCCATTGTCCATCACAAATGACGTGTCATGAAATAATTATTGTAGGCAAAAGTGGTGTGCTACCTCCTACCTTACACAGTCTGATTTTATTCCAATGAGAAGCCCTATATCTCTTTCTCTTTATCATAGGGATTGGACAAAATATGAGACCAGTATACATTTTAATGGGATCAGTATTCTCTGTTATTTACCATATGTTTATTTGACAAATACTTACCTAAAGCCTACTTTGTGCCAGAAACCGCTAGAGATGCAGTAGTAAACAAGACAGAAAAGGTCTTTGCACACATGAGATTACATTCCAGTGAGAAACACACATCATCAAGTCAATATAAATAAATAAGATAATCAAAGATTGTGATGATTACCAGGAAGGAAATAGTGAATGAGTAAAATTAAGGTTTTTTTGAAAGTTTGTCCATTGGGGTGCTAAGGGTTATCTCCTGTTTACACCAAATCTCCAAATTCCTCCTTAGTCTTTGAAGTGGTCTGACATTTTTATTTTTCAGATTTACATACACAGCGATGTAATTGCAACTCCAAGCTTTTCTGCCCTTTCTAAACAAATCCTTGTCTCCAAATCTCCCCGATGTAGACATTTTAGAATTGCCAATGAGCCCAATATGAAGCAATTTTCTTAGCAGATACAAGTTCTACTCTATAAATTCTGGAAGCCAAAAAGGCCAAGTAGTTGTGATGTAGCTATTTGCATACAAGGTCTGTCATGCCTATTAGACTCAGAACTCTTTGAAGGCCAGTGCTAATCTGCATCTTTTTTGTCTTCTGTTATACTTAACACCATGCCATGCACATAGTAGGAACTCAATATATTGCTCATTGAATTCAATGGAACCAGCAAAAACCACCAGCTCTTGCCAAAGGTATCAGCAAACGCATGTTTGAAGAAAATTAACTAACAATTAAGATAAAAAAGTCAGTATTCATGAATTTTGGCTGAGCAGACACATTTCCTTACTGGTGAACATAAGGCTTTTCAGACCAATGAATCTGGTATCCTACAATCCCTTGCCAACATGCATGGTGGGGATGGAGGGGCAGGAGTATGGGCTGCATGCAGACATTGGCAAATGGCTGGCACTTGAGTCTCCCCTGCCAAGGCCACAGGCTTTCAGTCTGTGTGCCAGGAGGTATGAGAGAGATAAACAGAGAAGTCCTCAGGTAAGGCCTTCCTTTGGAGGTGCAGAGGCTATTTCTGTTTTGGCTTGAAGTTTATGAGAAGCCTGCACAGTCCTCCCTTACTGAATGATTTCAGGCTCCTATGAGCACTCCCTTCAGTAATGCTTCAGGCTCAAATGATTCCACTGTTGAGACCTTACTATGTGCAAACACTATACTTAGAGCTGGTGATATAAAGATGAACAATTATTTTGCCCTTAAGTAACCACGATTTCATCTCAATGGCAGGAATTAACATGTAACCAGTAAAGGGAAAACTGTGATATTATTCCTGCCCTAAGAGTTCATCCTTGCTTGTGCATAGACACACATAAACACACATACACACACTCATTAGGACTTTGCTAATTAGTGTAAATCAGAGTAATTGCTTCAGGTGTCACACTGCGGTGGTGGGACTGGGGAATGTTTCAAGCGACAGCAGGGAGCAGGCTATGAGGCAAGAACCCGGAGAAGCAATGGCATGGAGGAGAGATGTGGTTTTTCCAGTTGGTCTGGGTTTTATGTGCCTAAATGCAACTATGAGGTAAATTCCTGTGAAATGAACAGCAGAAACATATAATTCATTCAACCATTCACTTGTTCATTCATTTCAGAAATGATTGCTAACTATCTACTATGTGCTAGTGGCCAGGAATGCCACAGAAAGGAGGAAAAAGAAAGATCTAATCTAAGGAGAAGCCAACATTAATCAAATAGTTCCACAAATATAAACTGCAGGTGTGATAGAGGCTAAGGTATTTGGTACCATGAGGGACTATAAAGGCATTTAACCTGTCAGGGAAGGCTTTCCTTAACTTACCTGGTTTTGCTCACATAATGCTTTTTAGGGGGCTGAGATGGTGAGGGTGGATTTGTCCTCCATTCCATGTTTTCCAAGGTCAATCTTTGCATCAGTATGTGAATGCATGCATATGATTTAAATTGACTGGATCTTTTTTTTTTGTCCCTTTACTTTTTCATTTTATTTATTTACTTATATTTTTCACGCCATTAGAACTATTTTTAACGGAGCCATGTCTACTCATCTTCTTCAGGAGACTACAGGAATTGAATCACAAATGTAATTTCTTTAGTCACTCACCACACACTGGAGGGTGTTTTCAACGATCTGGAAAACAGAGCTGAGTGATGTATCACGAAACTTAGCCTTTATATTGAATGGTCCTAATTCGAATTTGATTATATTAAAATAAAGTGTACTGAAGGGAGTAAGATCTGTGGAAAGAACAAAGATTTGGAGTCTGAAGAAGCTCCACCACTCATCCACAAGAGGCCTTGGGTAATTTATGTATCTTCCCCGAGCCTCAGTGACTCCATCTGTAATATGGGGATTATAACCACTTCCAAGTTTTTTATGAGGATTAAAGCAGATAGAATATTTGAAGGCTCTAGGATAGTGCCTTGCATTAGTAGGGGCTCAATCAATATTTGCTTCTTTCCTTATATTCAGATTCTTGGGCCTTGTTTATCACAGGTTTACATGCAGAAACCCTGCTAATTTCAAAGAGGGTTTCATTTACTACAGAAAGGAGGATTGAGAAGAAAATTAGAAAAGGATTCCCATGTAGACCTAGGGAAGGTAAGATCCCTGTATCCCAGTTTATAACAAGATTTCATAAAAGGAATGGAAGATGAATGTATATTAAAATGATTCAAAACACGAGCAGACTCTGCAAGTGTTATGCACAGATGAGTTAATTGTTTTGCCTTAAATATATTTCCTGAAGAACAGAAGCCCGATCACAGCACACATCGTTATGTATTTTAGACAAACAGCACTTTGAATCAAATTATAGTACATGCATAAAATATTAAAATAAGACATTTATAACAAATCTTTCTAACTTAGTGCTCAGCTCTAAAATAGATTTATATGTGGATAAGCAATAGGTGCGATAAATGTGGTACAGATACCACAATTTAAATTGCAAATCAACAGAGCATCATGGGAAAAAGGAATGCAGACTTGAAGTACTGGAGGAAAAGATCCAGCTATTCAATATTTTTAGGTCTTTTCCTGATTTTGATTTGCAATGTCTGTATCTGGACTCCACAGTCGATAAATTCCAATGCCTGCTTTTTAACATGGTTTATTTACAACCCCAATTTAAATGATCTAATTAAAACCTTCATTTATTGTTCCTTTTGTTTACTGTTGAACTGTTGCCAATGTATAGTTCTCCGAGTCTTCAAGCTATTTTAGTTAGTTGGAACATTTTAGAAGAACATTGCTATTTCTCAGTTTACAAAATAGGCAAGTGAAATGGGAAACAACGTCCTTATACATGCTTAAACACTGCCTATTTTGCCAGATCACCTTGCACCTTGGACTCTTGCTCCTACCCCAGTGTGGTAAATGTGATGACAACTCGTCTCCAGGGATAATCCCTGCCCAAGAATATTAAACTTGTTTCATTTATGTTGAAGAACTTTTGGGTGATTGAGTTGAATATCTACAGAGCCAAGTGTTTCTGGGCAAGTTGGCCTGCTAGAATCTAGAAGGATTCCCCTTCAAACTGAATGCCCTTGGAGGGCCCTTAATGAGTGAGGTTGTGCTTTGGGGCTTTCATGATATTCAGTTCATTTTGGGGAAGTAGATCCTTTGCTCCCAGCATCTCTGGATGTAGATGAACATCTAAGATTTGGCCAGGCTACGTTTTTCAAGACCAGAGACCCATGAACCAAGGGAAAGAGGAGCAGCCACAAAGGGTGGCGTCAGTATGTCGGAGTCCTGACAAGAGATCTCTTTCAGCCAAAAATTTACTTACAGCTACAGAGTTAAAACATTTCTTCTCAGCAAGGAGTAGAGTTGTTTTCTTGGAAACCTTTCTTCTCTGCCTGATCTATATGCTGGATGTTTCTCTTCCCATTGAATATCTCTAATATTAGCTTTTCTTCACAGAGAGTGTCTGTGTAGCCATATTTTATTTTCTTATAAAACTTGTATCAAGTTTTTAATGTCCAGGTTTCTGGTGCAATTAACTTACCTTCCTCTTTCCCACTCTGTTTACCATAATTGCTTCCAAGACTTTTTTGGAAGTTACTGCATTGAAAATAACTAAGGAGGAAATAAATGCTTTCATATTCAAGATTTCAGGTGGCAATATTCAACCAGACTTTACACCAATTAACCATGACAGAAGAGAAAAAAATGAGACCTATTCTAAATGTCTACTGTAATATTGGATCCACAAATTTGTATCTGCGGATGCTTACCTCTCTGTAGGACAATGAGCATTGATGACAAGACAGCTTTAAGGAGCAAGAAATTAAATACTTGCAAGCCTTGCAGCATCAGATTGGTCCTGGAACTAAAGTGCCAGTATGGGTTCCTGCCATGTTTTGAATGAGTTTTTGTAAAATTTGTGTGTTGGAAACTCAGTCCCTCTGCCCTCACGAATGAATTAATGGATTCATGGGAATAATGTTGCTGTCATGAAAGCAAGTTCTTTATCATGGGAGTTGCTTTGTTATAAAAGCAAGATCTCGCTGGCTCTCTTGTTCTTGCCTTCTTACTGTGTGATGTCCTGTGCCATATTACAACAAAACAAGAAGGCCCTCACCAGATACTGGCACCATGCTTTTGTACTTCCCAGTCTTCAGAATCATGACCTAATTAAACTTCCTTCACAGTCATTGGTATTCTGTCATAGTGACAGAAAACAAATGAAGATATTTCCCAATTATCTATTCCAATAAGAGTCAAATGCAACTTGAAAACAGAGTTAAAGAGTTAGATATGTGCCATCCATCACAGTAGCCACTGGCTGCAGTGTAGCTACTGAGCACTTGAAATCTGCTAGTCTTAGTTAAGCAAAACTATAAATACAAAATACAAACCAGGTGTTAAACCCTTAATACATAAAAGTAAATATCTCAATAATTTTTATACTGATAACATATTTAAATGATAATATCTTGTGTATATTGGATTAAATAAAATATATTATTAAAATCAACTTCACATGTTTCTTTTTACTTCTTTAAAATGTAGCTACTAGAAAATTTAAAATTATACATGTCGCTCACATTATATTTCTATTGGACAATGCTGAGCAAGATTGATGTAAGGCAATATTGTAACTAACCAGCTTGAAAGACTTTAGTATTAGACAGCTGACTTTGTTCTTTATAGCATGCCTGAAATTCATTGTAAATGGAATCCTATTTTAAGTGTGCCAGGAGATCTTGCTGGTTAAAGTAACCCCATAGTGAGAGCTGCCATCTTATGAGTAATCACTGCCTAATATATCAATTTAATAGGTTTAGATTTTAATAGGGTTTTCCTAAAGCAAAGTTCACCAATTTTATCATTTGCTTTGCAATATGACCATTATTTATCTCTTCGTGGAAAGTTTCTACTTTCTGGCTTTTTAGGAAATACATGATTTTGTTTGTCTGTCTCTCCTCATAACTACCTCTTAGAAGGAAAGCATGGCTTAGTTAAACGTGCTTTAGCTCTGAAGTCGGGCTGCTGGGGCCCATCGTCAGTATTTACTAGCGATCTTTGGTACAGCCACTTCTCTTAGCTGAAGTTTCCTCATCTGTGAAATGGAGCAATAGCTCACGGCTGACAAGGGAGTAATGGGCATTCAGCGAGATGCTTACTGTACTGAGCATATGAACAGATCCCGGTGAAGCGAGTTTCCATTCATTTCCTTTTGTTTTATGAGTGCCTTGGGACCCAAGTTGCCAGGGCACCACATCAGTATTGCTGATCACTGACTTTTGTGTGTATGTGAGATAACTCCGTTATTATGAGTATTGTGTACCTGTTTGAAGTACCTATATATTCATGGAACTTGTGGATAAAATTACGCATAAGCTCCTGGCCTCTGTGTCTTTGCATGTCCTTTTCTCTCTGCCCAAAGAACCCTCCTTCCTTCATTGTTTTCTTTCCCCATTGTCTAATTCATCTTTCAAGGTCCAGATGAAGTGCCACCTCTTTCATTAGGTCTCCTCTGACTATTCCAGACAGCGCTAATTTATAAACTTTAAGCATTTTATTGTCAACATAAGCTAGTCTAAATCAAGTAGCAAGGATTTATCTGGTATATCAAATTCCAAGGCTTATTTTCAAGTGATTTTGAGCCTATTCATTTGGTTTCATCCACTAAACTGCAAGTGTTTTTAAAGTAGTGGCCATGCTTCATACCTACTTCACAATTCCCATATATTTTGCTCAAAAAATACTTATTGATTGATTGACAAAGTCTTGGCTGATCAAAAATTCTTAAAGCAGCAATAACAATTCATGATAGGGAATGACCCAGCCAGAAAGATCATGTGCCATCTTTATACGTCCTATGGTGAATAATTAGTACACATGTCCCGATTTAAAAAGATTATCATCTTGTAAAATCCCCATTCTATTTAGCTGTTTAGTTCTAGGAGGTATCTGAGTTAGTAAAAGGATGACTTAAATATGTTTCTGATTCAGATCTTTTGAGACATATATCTCTATAAACCTATATTTACATATATTTTGAGACATATCTATATTTAGATCTTTTTGAGATGTACATATTTATATATCTAGAAGTCTATATATCTATAAATAAATATATCTAGAGATCTAAGTATCTATGTATATATGTATATATGTGGGGTGTGTGTGTGTATGTATGTATGTGTGTGTGTGTGTATATATATAAAGGAATTTTTTCTCTCTTTTTTGTGTGTAGATAGATAGCTAGATATAGATAGGTAGATAGATAGATAGATACATAGATGTAATCAGATCACTAAGATGCCCAGTTTCTATTTGTAGTCTTTTCTCAATAAGGCAGTGGGACATTGGTGCTTTCAAGGGAGGTTAGATGCATTGAGTATGACATTCATATCATTAAAAATAGTTAGCTGTTCTTGGCTACATTCACAAAGAAGTCCCCTAATGCTTCCTTTAATTGGCAGGATCCACACGTGGTATTTATTTTGCAAATGCGCTCCGTACTGAGGGCTGTAGCTGTGTATGTGTCTGCGTATGTTCTCTGTAGGTGACACTCCACCCTGATCACGCAATTCATGCATTGTACTAGGACATACTGTATGCAGACAATGCCTCGCCTAACACTACCCCTCTTTTTTTAAAACCCTGAAATATGGTTGATATGGTCCATTGCAAAATGAACCTATATTGGAAATGGCAAAATTGTAATGTAAAATATACTGGGGTCAGTGGGGTGTGCTGTTTTTGCATATATTTTTTCTCCCCTGACCCATGCCATTCCCCTGCATACAGGGAAAAAAGCTTCATCTCACACAGAAATGTGATGTCCTTTACTGCCAGAGGCTGTTGCTGTTTTAAATGAGGAAAAAGCACAATGCATGAAGAAGGAAAATTAAAGCATATTCATTTTGGAAATTAGATATGGTGTCAGGAGACTCTCAGAAAATAGCCCCGTTTGAATGGAGCCCCACACTACAAGACAGTTCACTGAACTTTTGACCACTATTTATGCTATGGAAGCTTTTGAAATAGGGAAGAGAGCAAAACATTTTATAGCTGCTTAATAGCTGAGTTCATTTTTCTTTCTTCCTTTTTTTCCACCAGGCATTTGTCTATCCCTTCGGTGTATATAAGATATGCAAACACCATGTAGTTTACTGGCAGGCCTTTGTGTTAATGTTTCCAGGTTGGTTCCAAAACACACAGCTACTGGATGAGAGAATCCCCTGGCCAACCCAGTGACCTTCCTTACCCTACACCGCAGTCTGCCGTCTGCCTGTGGCTAGTCTGAAATAGACAGCCCCAGCCAGGGTTGCACAGGCCTTGGGAGTGACAGTGACCTCTTTAGGGGTCATTCTGCAAATGCAAAGAGTTCCCTTTCACAGTTCCCAGGGATCCTTTATGCAAAATTGGACAAGGATGGGGGAGATGATGGAAAAGGCAGTTTGTCTAATTTCTCCCTTTCTATTATTTGGAAGAACAGTTCTCAATTTGTGATCATCCCTGTTCTGCTTCATTGCTTCCCTCCTGCAGAGCACATCACACCAGTCAGGTTAAGTGGGATTCAAGGGCCCTCCAGGAAGGACAGCCCAGATTTTTGATTCAACACTGAATAAGGAAGCACCTGAGAAAAAAACGAGGTAGCAGAAGAGTGAAGAGTTAATCACAAATGGAGGGTGGGGTCAATCAGAGGTAGAAAGAGAAATCCAATTTGTATTGGTATTAATGAAAGACATACTTTAACTGTTATACAGATATGAAGCATGGAGCTAAATATTACAAATTACAGGTTGTGAGTCTATGTCAGCTTTATTATTGTTATTACTATTAATGCAATGATATAAAATCTAAAGGGTCACTGTGTTTGTTTAATTTATTTTCTGGGAAAGCTTAACATTTCATTTCCAAGTGAGGACCTTTATTTGGCCTCTTGGTGACTTGCCCACACTGGCACACATTGGGCCCCACCCCTTGCAGGATCTGGGAGCTTCTTAGCACCCTCTCTCTCCGATGATTACCAGACTTGATTCTCACAGCTTTACCCTGCAGTCTACTCCTCAGTCAACCAGCGGCCTTGCTTCCATTAGGAGGTGATAACGATATCAAGGTTTTAATAGTGGCTTGAGGTGGGGTGAGGGCAGACAGGGATGCTGAGAAAAGACTTAACAATAGAATCACTCTTTGCCACTAAGTGCCTGTGTCTGAATGCTGACCTTCTGGGAGTGTCCTTGGTTTGGGAAACAGCGACAATATGTGCCTGCACATGACTATGAGCCCTTACAGACTCACATTAAAAAAAAAAATTAAAAAATAACAACAACAACAAAAAAAACGTTCAACATGGGGACATGTTGCTATTTTCTTCTGCCCGTGCTCTGTGGGTTTTAGCTTGAAAGACAGAGCCAAAGTGAGAGAGAGAGACCATCACTCTCCTCCCCCACTCTCAGCATTATTCATTAGGAGAGGATTTTTTTTTTCCTCCTTTGGACTGGAAACTTCTCTCCTCTCACTAGCCAGTAACAACCCTTCTGTTCATCCTTATGTCAAACCTTCACAACTGCACTAATGTGATCTCTGACAATTGGAGAGGAGCTAGCAAGTGTTGTAAGGACCACCCCGAACTCAGGAGATGGCTTAGGGTCTTCTCAGGGCAAGGGCTTCCCTGACCGTCCACTTTGTTGGAACTGGGAGGTTGAGATCTGCGTGCTGACCCAGACCGTGAGCTAAAAGAAACCCGAGAATTGCTGTAATCAAAATCTTGGCCTCCAGAGCTGCCCGCCTTTGTTCCCCGTTCTCCCTGAGGCTGCTTGGCACTGCCGGCAGCCATGTTGCCCTGCTCTGGCTTTGTGAGGGGAGAGTCCCAGGGAGCCCTGGGGACGTCCTGTGCTCTTTGTCCACATACCTGCCCACGCTAGGCTGCAGCCCGGTGACCGGAACTGTGATTCATGAGATGAGGGGGGAAAAGAGGGCTGAGGTCATGCTGTCCATGTTAACTGTTGGCAAAAAATAGGCACCAGAAAGGCGAATGGCAGGTAAGTGCTTTACAGGTTAAAGATGGAGGTGGAAAGAAGGAAGTCATCCGGCCTAGAAAATTCCCAAGCACTCCCGGGCTGCTTTCCCTTCCCCTCCCCACCTCTGAGGACTTTGCTGAGGTGCTCGTGGACTTAAACGCCCTGCATTTGTTTATCACCCCTGCCTTGGCAGGGGATTATCCCCAGTTGTCACACCATTTGTGATGGTCCACAGTTCTCCTGCTATTGTGGTGGCTGATGGGGATGGGGCATTTTAAATGACGAAGGAAAGAGAAGTCGATGATCAAATACAACACTATTAGCCATAATAATTTTTTTCTCTCTCTTTTGAAAGCCCCTGGAAGAGAATAAGGAGACAGGCCTGGACAGGATTTCTGCTTTGCTTAATTACAAATGGACATATTATAGCAGATATTAATGATTGTGTTAGTTTAGGAATTTCAAATATGACTCAAGTTTGAATATTATGATTATTAGGCTTTAAATGCAAATCTGTCTCCAAAGAAAAATCCCCATCAGATAAGATGATCTCATTGCATATTGGGGATATGATGATCAAGGTTGTCTCTGACTCACAAGGGGCTTTGTGGGTAGCTCCAGAGTATTTTTGTTATTCTTGTGGTAGTCAATGAAGAATTTATAGATGTTTATGGTTTAGCTGTGTATTTCTTTATAAAACTGGGTTTTGAATAAGCGTTTTATGACAGAGTAGATTGAAGAGAGGCAGTTGACAGAATAATAAACGGGGAGACTTAAATTTAAATTCTAGGTCTGCCACTTGGCTGACTTCATGGCCTTGGATAGGTCAGACTTCTGGTCTCAGTTATCTCATCAGTAAAATGGTCTAATAATCTCTATCACACAGCATTGTTATTAGGGTTTAGAGTAGTACTTAGATAATACTCAATGTAAGGATAGATTTATTATTATTATGCGAGTAAGAGGTCTTAGAGGTGGAAGAAGTCTTCAAGATCTATTAGCTTAACCTCCCTTCGTCTTATAGAGGAATAAACCATGTTTAAGAAAAGCTAAGCAAAGAAGCAACATGCAAGATGGTGTCCGAGCTTGATGTGGTCCACATACTCTTGCTTCCCAGATGAGTAGATTTACCTCTTCTTTGCTATTTCTTGAGTCAAACATTATGTGGTGTCCAAAAAGTGTGCAAAAGAAGAGTTTTTCTGAAGTGCTTTGGGTTTTCTTCTTTTTCTATTATGTTTTTCTAATAAATTCTTTCTTGTCTTGAACCCTGCATGTTCCTTTCTCCGCTGATGCCACAGGCCTTGTTGGTCTAGCCTGCCTCCAATTCCCTTCAGTTGGAATACTTTATTGTTTTATTGACCATTGATTCTTTCCTGTCTCAGCTTTGTTTTCCACAGAGAAGGTGGAATACTTGAGCAAAAGAATCATGCAACACATTTTTATCTAACTTTGTGGTTTCTAGCTTTGTGCTTTCATTGACCACTAAAAATTTGTCTCTTTTTTTCTTTACTTTCTTATTATTTTTCTTTTTAATAAGAGATAGATATAAGTTTGTCAACATTTTATTTGCCCCTTTCATCTATTAACATCATTTTATATATAAAAAGATCTTTGAATGCCAAAGAAATCACAATATTAGACTTAAGGAGAGTTCTAGTCGAGAAAAAAATAGCAAAAGGGCATTGTACACATGGACCACTTAAAATTGCAAAGGACCAACAGAGGCCTATAAATGAATATCCAGGAGCCATTAGTCCCAGGAACAGGATTTGGGTTGCAATGTGAAGTTGGACAATCTTAATCCATCAGGAGCCTAAAGTAGGGACAGTAATGTTGAACTGATTTCACAGGGCTGCTATGAAGTTCAAATAAAATGATATAAAAAAGTGCTCAAATGTTCTAAGGTTCTGTTCAAATATAACAAATTATGTTCTATATGCTGATATATACAGATACATATATGTGTAAATTAGGTGTTCTATAAATGCTTACAGATATGATAACCACAACATGTGTATATATATATGTTCATATATGTATGTATGTGTGTATATGTTAGTGTGTGTGTGTGTATTGGTATACATTAGCATATGAGACTTCTGTAAAACAATCATATCTCAGTACTGGGAAAAAAATAATGAAAATTACAATGGTCTTGGCTTCTAGTCATAGTCTGGTGAGCAATTCATCCTAGTGTAATTTCAAATTATAATGTAACAAAGAACTTTGAGTGTATAGAGATGAAATTATTCTGGGTCTTTTCCTAACAGAGTACATGTGAACACTGCCAACCATCTGTACTGACCCCATTCCCTAAGTAGTTAGCCATAATATTGGACATATATTCACAAAGAACTCTGGATTGACTGATTGTTTAAAATATGTGAGGTAGCTCCCTAGGATGAGATCTTGCTGGAAACACAGTGGTGCCAGTATACGGAGTGGTATAGAATTATTTTTTAAAAACCATAAAAATCCAAATAGAAACCTGCTTCTCAGTCATTATTACCATATGCCTGATTCCTGAGCAAAGATTGAACCATGTCCTTCCCTAGCTCAAGTATGGCTGAGTGTGTAGTGGTCTCAGGAGTGCACAGGTAGGCTGCTGCAGCTGGGCAAACATCATGCTGAGCCATTACCACTGATGAGAAAACAGATTCATAGAGGCTAAGAAATGTGCCCAATATCATATGAAATATAAATGATAGAGACAAATATTTAAAACAAATCTATCTTACTCCTACACTCATGGCCTTTCCAACAAACATACAGTCATATATGTATAAGAATTATATGTCTTCATGAGTAGAACTAGTAAGGATAATATGGAAACAGTGAACTCCTGCCTTCTCTCTCCTCCCCCAAATAACTCTTATTTCTCCCTTACTGGTTCTCTGACTCTGGTCACAAGTGAATTACTTTTTCAAGGTCCATAGACAGATACTAATTTGGGGGTACTTCAGGTGTTGTGTGAGGCCTAACCTATGTTTTCTCAGATAGTGGATGAGTCAGGTTACCCAATTATTTCTGAGAGTAATTGCTGTGCTTCCTTTTGGTCTATTTCTATTCTTTCGCCCATTGTTTACCTCAGAGGGGAGCAAAGAATGAATTCAAGTTACAGTTTGACATTACAATGAAATTGCCAATAGAAATCAATGACTTGTCCCAAGACAAGCGAGGGTTTATGAGGCAGCCTAACGGTGCCCTTATATCCTTGCCTACCTCATTGTACTGCCATTCAAGTGGATTTTACAATTTTCCTGTTATAAAGGGGTATAGTCAGGACAAAAGAGAGTCTAAGTGGGCGTAATAAAGCTGGAAGTGGTACTACAAAAGCCTTATAGAGGAAAGAATATTACAAATGGGTTGTTCTAATAAGAGTAGTCTGAGATATTTGCTAAGCTGATATTTATGTACACACTTAATCAGGTTTTAGAAAGGGAATACAGACAGAACAGATGAGGTTAAAGAGCTTACCTTTTCAGCAGCAGGAGCCTAAATCTTGGTGAAATTGAAAAGGGTTATATTTAGTGCAGTGAAATGTCATTTCATCCAACTTCTACTTCTGAGGAAGTATTTGGATAAAGTGGCTGAAAAATATACTCAGTTCCAAACAGCAAAGCCAAAATGGAGACAGCAAAGCCAAAATGGAGACCATGAAATCACAGAAGACACATATTTCTAATACTGTACTATCCAGTATGGTAGCCATGAGCCATGTGTGGCTATTGAACTCTCAAAATGTGGCTAGTTTAAAGCAAGATGTGCTTTAGTTGTAAAATACATACAGACTTTCAAAGACTTAGTATGAAGAAAATAATGCAAAATGTCTCATTAATGGTTTTTTAAATATTGCTTACATTTTTGAAATGTAGTATTTTGGATTTATTGGGTTAATAAAATATTAAAATAATTCCATCCATTTCTTTTTACTTCTTAAAGTCTGTCTACCAGGTAAAATAACATATGTGGCTTACATTACATTTTTAGTGGACAGCAGTGGCTTAATGAAATGAATAAATGATGACATCCAGGAGTCAAATTTCAATAATTTGGTCTCATTTAAATCAGAATGCCAATGTGCATTCTGTTCATGTGGGATATGGATTTGCATCCTCCATTGTGATATGCATCTACACACACATCCATATTCATGCATGTATGAAGAATCTCATCACCTTCAGAATGAAAGGAATCATCCCAATAAATCCAAAGTTGTTGTTTTCTAGTTCTATGGTCAGGCTCTGAAATAGGAAGAGCTAGGGCCCATAAGAAATGATGCTTTCCTATGTATTTTTGTTTCAATAAAACCCCCAGCTCCAAAGAGCATGGTTTGGAATAAGCTACTGGAACAATTTATTCTTTTCTCTTCATGGATTAGAGAGGAGGTACTTGGAGCAGCTTGTTAAAGAGAAGAGCTTGGCCCTTGCCCTTGCTCTGTGTTTAATGATCCTCTCTTCATGTGCCACCTCTCTAATCTGCAGAGAGATAGGTACAAATTGTATCTATAATGTTATATTACTTAACAGTATAATGTATGATAAATCATAGAATTGCATCCCTACCTTGTAATTGGTGAGATGTGTTGCATGAGAGATCCCCTAATTCAATAGAGAGTGGTTGCTCTTATGTATAACTGCCTCTCTGGATCAAACCAATTCAGTCTGCAAGTGATGAGGGGAGAGTTAAAGCTTTTTTAATTAAAAAAAGCAAAACTATGACTTAGAATGGCTTTATAGCCCCCTGCATTCAAATGACTGCTTAATAATCCTCTACTTGAAGGGAGCCTCTTTTTTTCTCTTTTTCTGTAGGCAGCAGAGATAGGCTATCTGTGGGAAATGGATACCTAAGAGGACTTGCATTAAGTGAATATGCTCTCGTATAAGGTAATCATTGCTTTCGATTTGTTACCCCTAGCCATGTGTGTTTATTGTCTTTAAAATCATTGCCTTCTTACTCTTATGCATGTGTTCTATTCTCAACACTTTTTGTTTTTATTTTAAATTCATTCCTTTTACCTATGTGTCTCACTCCCTGATTCTTCACAGTTCTTTCACAGTATTTTATTTTCTTATTTCCTTAAACTTCTAGGCTTATTTTACATTTTGGCACTGCCTATTTTAGTGGCTTCTCTCCTCAGCAAATAACCCTCTTAACTTCACAAGTATTACTGGCAAAGCAAAGAGTATCAGAGCATTGATCACTGCAGAAAGATGGAGTGCAGGGGACTGTGTCTTTATTCCCCAGAATGCAGTGAGGCTTTAGCAGCAAGCCACAAAGTGCAGAAATGAGTGGGGACAGTGACATATAGATTATTATTGTAAATGCTGTATTTTTGGTCACCTGAAAATCTCCAGCCAACACTGCAAATAGTTTGATCATTGACTGTTCAGAAATTAGTTATGAAGGCAACCAAAATAAAATTTGACAGGCAAGTTTAATTAAGTCTGTTAAAATTGTTATGACTCATACAAACTAGACTGTTCCAGCTGGATGGGGCCATGGACATAGCTAATCATTCAGGAGGAGCTGAGGAAACTTGGGTGAAATAACTGGTATTGGGTTTACTGATGTCTTGAAGGAAATCTGGTCTGGAGTTCGAGTTTCCCAGCATCTCACTCCTGCCTTCACTCTATTCCTTCACAGAATTTGCCTCAGAAAGCTCCCCTTTAGGAGATGAATTCTGTGATATGTTGTTTCAGGTTGAAATATATCCGATAAAAATGGTCAGGTACTCATCGCTTGCAGTGCTCCATTCATCATTATGTAAATGAGTGAGATCCCATGACCTGATTTTTCATTTTTTAAATTTTTGGATGCATTTTTTTTTTTAAAAAAGAAAGAACAGATTGTGTGGTCTTATCTTAATTTTATCACTTCTCAACTCTGACTTTCTGAAAAGAGTAGAAGGGTAGCTTTTTGACATGAGTCATTGATTCTGTCCAAACAGACCTGGGAATATCACCAAAATCACAGCTCGGCATAGCCTACTTAAAAAAATAGTAGGTTTAGAGGTGGAGTTGCCTCATGGTTTTCGATTACATCTGCATTGCTTTTTCTGTGTGCTACTGTTTCACATCTTAATAAAGAGAAACAATTCATTTGGTAAATAATCTATAATACTATTTCCAGAGAGTACTCTGCCATTTCTCAACTGCCAGATATATTTTATTTTTCCTCTGCATGTAACCAAGGAAAACAAGGTTGCAAAATGATGCCAGCTTCTGCTTTTCAGCTACGAGATGTCAATAGCCCTTGATTTTGTTGCTGTTGTCACTAATTTCTGCAAGTTCAAAAAAAGTGTCACAAAAACAAATTGCCTTTAAACATCCTATCGTTATTGACACAGTATTCTTATGAGAGGACTTTCAATATATTTTCCGTTGTTTTTGAAATCACTTTTAATCACTAATATTCAGGCCCTTAGAAAAGCTACTCAGATTCTATTTTTTATTTCCTCTGAGTCCTTTTTTTTTCTTGTGTTTTCATAGTGACATTTTTACTATAAAGTCACATTTTCGTCTAGGACAATGGCATCTTGTTTTTAAAGCAAACAAACACTAGACAATTTGTTTTGAAAATATGTGGGTTGATGACAAAGTCATAAGAATTTCAGAGAAATGTCAGCACTAGCGTCGAGAGAGCTAGTTCTCACGTATTTCTTATATGAAAATAGAATTTGGTGCCTGTGTACTGACAACCTCTGTGCAGTGCAGAAGTTTCTTTGTTTTTGCTGGGCATTGTCTTCCTTTTTTCACTGTAAGCCCACTTGACGGTTTTGAAAGATCAATTCTACTTTGCAGTGAATGTGTCTCTTAACCTTTTCCCTAGAAACTGAAACAGTATACAAGTGAGTTGCACAAAAGGGGGGACTCTAAGATGAACGGCAAAGAAGCAAAGGTTTATGTTATAATTCACGTAGAAAAGAGCATTTTCACTAATCAGCACCCATATCATACATTTGTAAAAATAACTGCCTGACAGGTGAAAAATCTATTTTTTGACAGTGTACATTTAGTCTTAAATCAATCCAACACAATAGTTCCTTTTTTTTTGCTTTATACAAACTCTCTTTCACCTCTTGATAAACTGTACCCCTGTGAGCTGTAGAATGTTTCAAGTTCCTATCCTTTTCTGTGTTGCAGCAATATTTTGAGGGCAATGTAAAGCAGATTCATTTGGCAGAATGTTTTTATATGCATATCAGTGGAAAGCTAGGGTTTAATAATTCTGTGGATTAAAGGCTCTGTCCAAAACTTTGTAATGCACTGTGAAATACTTGCAGTGCAATTTGGACTCCTGACCCTCTGAGGCCTCTCTGAGGTATTCTATTTTAACCTGGTGCATAGAGCACCATGGTGATAAATCTTGAGGCAGATTAAGTAATTTCCCCATAGTGGTGTGTCTACTGGAGTTTCAAATAACCCAGCACAGGTATTAAAAGTCTTGATATATTTGGATATTGCAGACTGTATCCCTCTGTATGAAAAAGACAAGTTTCTGGCAGGGCAGCATCATCCGTTTTGACCTCCTTGTAAAGGTGTAAACAGATGCCATCCTGAGCTGACTGAATGCTAATTATTTTGCCACTTCTGAATCCTCAAAAATAAAAGTAAGAGAAGAAAAGATGGCCCATTTGCATGCTAAAAATATGTGAAAGATTGTCTGAAATGGAAGCTTGGGACATTATGACACTCTCAAGTTTCAGGATGCTATTGGGGATTTAATTTACTTTTCTCTTTTGATTGGAGATATTCTTTGGCCTAAGAAAGTTTGACTAGGAAAATCTCTGAGGTCCACCTAAGACAGCGTTCATGAACATCAGTACCCATGGGCAGCCAAAAATGTGTGTGCCGGGCTCAGAGCTGGGACTCGTAAGTGCCTTAGATTCAACTGTAGAAAGAGAGAAAGTTTTCATAGTGTCTTCTCAGTGCCAACACCTTTGTAAAATAGAGGTCAGATCTACCTAATGAAACAAAAGCAGGGCTAGGTCAGGGAGAAGGGGAGTTGTTTAATCCAGAAGGCCAACAAACTTTGGAGATTTGATTTAAAACCCACACGTTTCCCTGGGAATAAGCATCTAATCAGTACGGAAAATCTAAATGTGCCCATTACTTTTTTTGCCCCTTTCCACAAATGACAAGTCTTCTCATTAAACACATTTTAAAAAGCAGAAATTATGGGCGTGAGCAGAACAGTATATGGGCCACTCATTCCTCTACTCCTATGAAGAAATGAGCTGTAAGCAATATTGTCATTATATGGAAAGAACACTTGGCAATTTCGTGTTGACAGCACATTAAGAAAAATAAGCAAGGCAAGTAGAGTTTGAGAGACCAAATCTCTAGAAGCTCCAACCGCTGTTTCCCAGACCAAACTACAGGGTTATTTTTAGTGGCCAGCCCACTGGGGGAGGGGGTAGGTGGGACGTGCAACCCAAGAAAAGAGAAAATGTGCCTGTATGTGTGCACAATGATGTGTGCATGTGTGGTTATGGGGGTGTGTTCGTGCGTGCATGATGTGTGTGAAAGTAGGCATGCACAGGCATTTGTGTAGAGGACCTGTGTATATATAGATAAGTATGTATGTGTAACGGGTGTGCAGGTAGTTTATGTGTATGTTTATATGCCATTACCCACATTTTAATAACATAACAAACACCTTTTTCCTCCTTTCCCTCTGCCTTTCCTGCAGTCTCTGATTCTGCTCATAGTTATTGTAGTTTGCCACCATGAAAAACAGGAAAAAAAGGAGCTTACGCCTTCTTAATGGTGATAGGATGAAAATATCATTATTCCCTTCATGTCTTTTGATGGAGGTGTCAAGAGCACACGGTGGCTGAAGAACCTACACTTGTACATTGAATTAGGGAAACGAGAGCATGAGTTGAGTAGATATGGGTCGACATCACATTAAAGAATGTGCCTGACTCTCCTTACTATATGACCTTTCTTCATTCTTCTCCTAGCTTTGAGGTCTCACCGTCCCAGCAATTTCTCCATGAAAGCTCTCACTTCCTGCTCTCACTTTCCTCTCAGTGTTTTCTGACATCATTTGCATTTCTTTTTTCTCATAAGGTGTGTCTCTAATTTATATAATGCACTAAAAATTCAGTATCCTAGAACCTTAAACTTCAGGCTTAGAATCATAGAATCTTAAAGCCAGATAGGACCTTGGGGGATGTTTTAATTCAGTTCTCTTATTTACAAATGAGCATATTTAGAGCAGATTCTTTGGAGGTAACTGGATGTGGGCCCAACTATCCCAGCAAGATAATAGGGTTGACAAAGATACTTCACTGTAAACCATGGCAATCTATGTCATAGCAGTGACTAGAAACAGCACAAAAGGCATTACCTTTAGGAGATTAAGTGTGATAACTTATACTTGTGAAAGTGCTTTGTGAGCTATAAAGTGGTAAATGCATAAAGGGTAAGATGTTTCTTTTCTTTTTTCTTTTATAACCAATAATGTTCTAGGTAAAAGTTGTACTATGACTTTTGAGACTAGAAAACCTAGTGAAAACTGAAAAGTCTAGCTGCGTATTCAAAAGAATCGTTCTATTGTGTCTTGGAGTTCTTTAGTAGTTTTTAGAAAGCTGCTTCGAACATTCAGCACTTTAGGCAGGAAGGAGTCATTATTCATACAGTTACAGAGAAAGAACACTGGACTGTAGGTCTGCAGGCCCAGATTTCATTCTGGCTTTGAGATTCTGCTGTATTTATTCACTTGGTGACCGAAATGATTGTTAATCATTTAACTTGTATAAAATCAAACTCATCATTTTCTTTCATCCAAATAGGATTCCTATCTGCTATCTACCACAATGAAGGGAACCACCAAGTGTCCAGTAGCCCCACCCAGAAATGTAGAAGGCATACTTCCCTCCTGTTTCTTTCCTACTTTCTCCTCCTTCTCCAATTTCCTCCCATTACCAGGGTCAGTCAATCTCATTTCTAATCAGTTTTCAACTATCCTCACTGCTATTGTCCGCATCTTTATCTCTCACCTTTATTTTAGTTCTTACTGGTCTCTTTCTCCAGCCTTGCATCTTACTCTTTCCAGTTCTAGACAGGCTGATTCTACAAATTATAAATTTGCTTAGCTCACCGCCCTGTGTAATACCCTCCATAACTTTGGAATGCTCTACAGAGGAAGTTTAAAGTTGTCGTCTTGATCCAGAGGCTATTCATAACACGGCTCCTGCTGGCTTTTCCAATTTCTCACTTCACAGTCTACATTCCAGTCTTCAAGATCTGATTTTGTTTCTTGAACATGTTATCTTACCTCTCACATCCAAGCTTTCATATATGCTGTATCTTTCACTGAATACCTAACACTAAACTCTCCATTCTCATTTTGTTATTGCTAGATGCTTGAATCCATTCGTCTTTCAAGTCTCAGCATAAATGTCCCTTTTTCTGGAAGCCTTTACTTACTGCTCTCCTTCCAGCACAATATCTCCGTGCTTCTCCTATTAGAGATCTGATCACAAATTATTAAGCAGTGCCTGTTCCCCACTAGATCATGAGCTACACAAGATTAGGAACCAAGTATATATAATTTTTGTCTCTTCAGGGCTTACCCCAGTGCCTCATACATACGGTGTGTTCAAATAAATGTGTCTTGCATAAATGATGACATAAGTATCAGTGACTTATATGACCTTGAACAAGTCACTTATCTTACTTGGGCCCCTATTTTATTTATGACTAAGATGAGAGCATTGAATTAAAATGGCATAAAGGTGGGTTACAGTTTTAGTAATATGAATGTATAATTATATGTTTATGATATCAAAAATGTGATAGAGCTTTCAAAATAGCTATGAATTGGTGATACTTTTAAATCTTTGATTTGAGGTTAAACAAGTTTGTAATCTTTGCTTGCAGCTAGATCATACGATATACCACCTGCTAAATGTATTTCTAATGAAGTCAATAAATGACCGCTATGAATGCTAGCGATCAAGAAGAGTTTGCACCCTTGCAATTTCAGGTTTTGTGGGCCTTGTGGACGTGTGAAAAGAAACTACATTAAATATGTTTTTATTAAAGAATTTGGGTCCAGTCTAAAAGAGAGCAAAGTGGCTTAGAAGAAAATGCATTTTCATTTTTTCTTTAGGTTAATGAATAGTAGCTTGAATATAATAGGCTAGATGGGAGCTAGTTAATATTTCTTTCAACTAAGTTGAAATGCTGGAAGTTGAATCATTAATATTTATATAGTGGCTAAGTCTTAGATCTTTAATTTCATTCTTAAGTGAGAAAATGTAATGTATTTTGGTGGGTCTGCAGATTGTCCATGTGAGGAAGCAGTTGAGCTGAGATAGTACTGATGGCAAAGGGAAGCAACAAGTATTTGAATATAAAATATGCAGAGAAGACATTTTTGAGCTTCTTGTTCATAGTTTTTGGATGATCCCAAAGGTGAGAAATGCACATAATCCACTGTCAGAGGACAGCCAGTTTTGGGGAGGCATCATGCAAATCAACAGACATAGATGCCACATTTCCTCCCCTGAGAAGCTGAGAAAAGGTCAAAACTTTATATTGTGAGAATGATCCAATTAAATACCAATATGAAGCCTACATTCTGTGTGCCCCCCAAAACAATGCTAGCTATACATTCTTATCAGTGCCTCTTTGAAGACCCCCTCAAGCTTGACCCTGTAATCATTGTATTTGCTTTTTCTGATTCAGAAATATAACCAACTTTCCAAGGATTTTTGTCCTTGACTTTTCATATTTTACCCTTTTTTGTTTTTTGTGCTTGTATTTTAGCAAATTTACTCTATAGTATTGTGATACTGGAATTAAAAACTCTGCATCGAGGATTATTTTTCCAATTTATTGCCTTCTTGGATAAGAATTTACTTGTTAGACTTCCTGCCAATCTGTAGTTGTTAGCAAATGATATGCTAGTTTGAAAAGCTGGATACCTTTAGAGGAGGAAAGAAAATTGTGAGAGAAAACTGATTTTGATCTGAAACTGAAATTCAGACAAGGGGACTGGTGGTAGTGTTTGAGCAGACAGTATACCAACATGGCTCTATGTTAGATAGAAGTGCCAGCTTACAGGAAACAGAAGACAACTCAAGCAACAAAATAAAACTAGGCCTACCTCTGCTTATTCACATACCACCCACAACTTTCTTGGAGAAGAACATATGCAGAGCATATTTGAAAACATTATAAGGCATGCATAAAGTACAATATTAGTCAATTTTATATGCTCAGTTGCATGAAATCTGTGTGTTTAAAAAATATAATAATTTGCATTTCATGGCTTTTGATAACCTCAGGAGTGCACTTGAAATTCAGCACATGCCCACAGCACCTCCCAGCTCACCCCATTTTTAACTGAAGACCAATGGTTTCTATTAAGGGATCAGGCAGGGCCTCTGACAAGCCAGTCAATAACTATGTGAGGTTACTTCATTAATGCTGTAATGGCTGATAGAGTGAGAGGCAAAAAACAGGTTCCTGACAGCAGCAAATGAAAATGATAGAGATTCCTGAAGCAATGCGCCTTTCCTTTGTCATTGTCTTTTGCTTCGCTTATTCAAAATGTGGCATTTATGTATTCAGTCTTGATGAATGTTGCAGGCTTTAAGTACTTTTTCCATCTCTAATGCAGTGCCGGATTGCACATTGTTCTCTCTTTCTCTCTCTCTCCCCCTCTCCCTCTCTCTCTTTTTTCCTATAACCTCTGCTGTCAAGGCATCGCAGGCTGAAGGGTTGCAGGCACTGGCTAAATAGCTTTTCTGCTGTAAATGGTGCAGGTGATGGAACAATGCATCATAAGTGCTGGCCAGGTCATAGAGCAGGGTGGGTAGTGGGACCCAACAGCTAAAGTGGGGCAGGTCCTCCTGGCCCTGCCACACCCTTACCTTTACTTGGAAATCAGGCAGAAACCTCCAAGGAAAGTGTAGATGTCTCTGTGGAGTTCATACAAAGAAAAGCTCACTGAAAGTGAATCAGGAGGAGAAGTCATGGAGAGGGCACTTTAGGTAGCCACGTTCAGAACCCCACACAGGTCTGGCGAGGATGTGTTGATGTGAGTGCTTGGCTTCCAAAGGCTGAAGTTCTTTCCAGCTTAGAAGTGCCTTGATGGGCACAGGCTGTGTTCTGGTCCTTAAGCGGAATCGCACACTTTATTGGAATGAATGAGAGGGAATACAGACTGGCAGGTCCCTGGCATCAATGAGAGAGAGGTTTGGAGAAGCTAGAGTGAAAAGTGCAGGTATTTTCTGAATTGCTGCTGGATACCTTCTTTGACAAGGGTCATAGTCAGACAAAAGATAGACATGTAAGGGAGCCAGAGTTGAGAGCTTCATGGTGCCTCTTCCCATGTGATTTTGTGTAGCTTAATGGGTCAGACTTCTAGCAGATCTTGCACCTTTGGTGGCATGAGAACTATGATCCATGTTGGAGAGGGAAATATGACAAACTAACGGATACATACATATATTTTAATTTCAACAGATTTCACCAGTGAATTAATTTACTTAGTGGAGTGCTTGGATTAAGCTGGCAGAACATCAGAACCACATCAGCATGATCAAAGATAAGGCAGGGAAGGATAAAAACCTGTGATGACCCCTACTTTCTATGGCTTCCCCCCAACACAACTTGGATGGCAGGACATAGCTTCAAATTGCCACCATGTGTTTTAAGAATGGACTTATATCTTTTGTTAAAGAGTCTGTATCCAAATGTAAACAAACAAAAACCAACCACCCCATAATTAGATGCAGAATTGTAGTCTGGATGTACAGGTGACTTTCCTGGCCAGAGAACCTTAGCAGAATGAATTGACCTTTATGTTTTTGTGGTTCCATCGTAGAATGTGGTGGTGTTCCTCTATCTTTATTTGCTGCAAAGGACCATAGCAGGATTTATTGTCTACTTGAAGACTGAGCTGGCCTGAACTACATACATAGTAGTATTATAATTGGGCAGCCTCAGTTACTTTAATAATTATAAAATTATGTTTTCAGTGTGCATTTTTTCATTGTTTTTTACCAAGTACTTGCATGATAGGTGTTATTCTCTCTAGTTTGTAAATGCTATGGGCTAAATTGTCCCTCACCCCAAATTAATGTTAATGTCCTAACCCCTAGTACCTCAGAATGTGACTGTATTTGGAGTTAGTCCTTGAAGAGTTAATTAAATTAAAATAAAATCATTAGTGGGGACTGTAATCCAATATGGCGGGTGTGTTTATTAGAAAAGGAAATTAGGACACAGACAGATACAGACAGAAGACCATGTAAGGAGAAGATAGCCGTTGTAGGGGATGAGCCTCTGAAGGCTCACTGAAAAATCAGTGTGCACAAAGCAGATTAATTGGAGAAAGGCATAAACACTTATTTAAGGCTCTGTGTGTACATAAGAGCCTTCAGAATGAAGACACAAAGAAACAGGGGAAATTGTTTATTTGTATGCTTAGGTTCAACAAAGTGTGGATAGTAGTATAGAAATATGATTGGACAAAAAGGGTATGATCTAACGCTAATAGCCTGAGTAGGGAAAGCCAGCAAGGCCTGCCTGTCTAGATTCTTTGTGCCCTCTCTAAGTGTGCATTCCTTCCTTTTGGGTATGGAGAGAGCCCTTTCTGGGGTGGGGGTCTTATAGAAGTACAGTCAAACAAGGTAGTTCAGGTCATGTTTTTGTGGACAGTTTTTACACGGAAAGGCAGAGGGAACATTAGAGGAATATTTTCAGGTTTTATGACTGGCTTTAGGGAAAAGGGGTTCAAATCTATGATTCATCTTGGGGAAGAGGGATTCTAGTTTCCATGGCTAACCTTGGAGGAGAATGGGGCTGACCAACAGGAGGGCAGGAGAAGATTGGAGAAAAACTTTTGCTTCTGAGGCTGCTTCTGAGGCTTTCATTTTGGGGCATTGTTTTCTGAACCCCAACATCTGCAAGCCAAGGAGAGATCCTTCAGAATAAACCAACCCTGATAACACCTCAATCTCGGAATTCTAGCCTTCAGATTTGTAAGAAAATTAATTTCGATTGTTTAAGCTACTCAGTAATAAACATTGTACTGTGAGAAGCTCACCAACTTGGTCAAACTGACAGAGTAGCTTACTTGGTCCAGTTCCCTATCATCTGTCCCCAGTCATGAGCATGTTAATGAAATGAGTGCATTCTCTGGATCCGTGTTTAGATATTGTCAAACTGCTTGCCAAAATAGTCATAACAGCTTATCCCAACAATAAAGTGTGAACGTCCCCATTTAAAAAAATATAACCCACTAACACTAAATATTGTCAGGATTTGTCATTTTCTCCTAGTCTAACAGCAGTGAATGGTGTCTCATGGTTGTTAGAAGTGCCCTCTTAACAAGCACAGTCACAATGGCCAGCACTTACTTAGGATTTATCAAATGTCAGTTTCTGTACTATTTGTTTTACATCTTTAATCTCCACAATAGTTCTATGAGATAAGCATAGTGACTATCACCTATATTTTGTAGATGAGAAAACTGATGTTTAGAAAGACTAAGTAAATTGCTCAAGAACAGACAACTACGAAGTGATTAAACAGGAATAAGAATTTATTTCATTCCAAAGCCCTTGGTGTTAGTTTGGGTTTCCTCAAAAGCGACCTTGAGATAGAGACTTGGGGACAGGTAGTTATTTCACAGTCTGTCCCAGGAGGTGCACCTGAGATTATGGGGAGAGCCAGATAAGACTGAGGAGTCAGTACACGGTACGTTAATGAGCAAATTACCACTATGGGAAATTGGGAATCCATCTTTGTGGGACTCCTCTGAGGGTTGGTTCACCATGAAATTACCCCACTTACCTATGAAGAACCTGGGGTATTCATCTTCTATCTCCTATTCCTTATTGGTTGAGTTTTGGATGGCTCTGCATGAGGACTGACCAACCTCCCTTAGCCCAGAGAAAGCCCCCAGTCACAGAAATAGAGACGCTGGGTCCTTGAGAATACTGTCACTGCAGGGAACACAGAGGTGGGCCAATATATTGCTAGTGAATTGAAACCCACCCTGCCCCTGGCTATATTGCCACCTGCTGAAGCAGGAGAAATCTCTGCACCAAATTCTTCCTCTCAAGGCCCAAGGAGAAGTTACTACATTTAATCTCTGTGCTGTGTGGTAGATTTACAACTGAGGAGACTTTTCTTATGGAAGTTGATACACAGTATTGCGCCTCACCAAAATTGTCTATCTTTTTATGTGATGGATTTTTTGTCATACTTATTCTTTCCTGGTTTTAATTACTTTGTATGTCATAAGGCTCATCACGTACTTTTGATAAAGTGGGGGAAAACGCCAATTGCTTCACTGCTTTCTTGTGAAGTATATAAAATAAATCATCTCTAAACTCTGAGGTGGTTCCTATATTTATAAAGATGCATTTTTTTTCGTTCTAAAATAGCTTCAAGGCCAGGTGCAGTGGCTCACCCCTGTAATCTCAGCACTTTGGGAGGCCGAGGCAGGCGAATCACCTGAGGTCAGGAGTTTGAAACCAGCCTGGTCAACATGGTGAAACCTCACCTTTACTAAAAATACAAAAATTAACTGGTCGTGGTGGCAGGTGCCTGTAACCGCTACTCAGGAGGCTGAGGCACAAGAATCGCTTGAACTCAGGAGGTGGAGGTTGCAGTGAGCCGATATTGTACCACGGCACTCCAGCCTGGGTAACAGAGCAAGACTCCTTTAAAAACAAACAAAAAAAGATGTAAAAAAGCTTCAAATAAGGTCATGGATATAAAACTGGCCTACAAATTAAAACTTTGCTAGAAATCTGACTACAGATAATAAAAACAAGGCAATATGTTTAAAAGAAATAATAACAGTAATTTAAATTTGTATGGTACTTTGGAGTTTTAAACATTTTCCTGTTATTTCACCAGAACTGATTAACAGGAAAATAATATGTACTTATATCTTGTTATTCTCTTTTATAAATTGTAAAAACAAAGGCTTAGAACGCTAAAAAGGCCTTGCCAGGATTACCCAGTGATTTGGTGACCATGCTCGAACTTCATCTCTGGAGGACTGAAACCCAACCCTACTCTAGTTGAACCACGTTAATGTTTTCCGAAATGTGGTTCACAGGCAACCAGCATCAAAATTGCTGGGTTTACATTCTAAGTAGCCAAAGCCTAGACCTTACCTCAGGGGTTGAGCCTCTGATATGGGTACACATGCAAAAAGGTGTAATACATTTTAAAGGCACGTGTTGACTCTTGGATATCACAGTAATCAGGGAATTCTCAACACCTCTAGAGATGGTCTGGGGGGCATGCTAGCCATCTGCAACCCACTACTCATGCTTAGATAGGCTCTTAGACAATCATGGTGGTCATGATTGTGTCAATGCAGAGAAGCCAAAATTGCTCTAGAAGAAAGAGCACATATGTGGTCATCTTTTCCATGCCAGTAATATCTTTAGCCAAACAGATTTACCCACAGATAAGCAGACAGGCTGATCATGCAATTCTGGGTAACCTTTTAATTTATTAAAAAATTAATAAATGATTCCCAACAGCATGTCTGAAATATGAAGACAGATTCTTGTGTCATTGATGAAGTGTGTCACTTAAGTGAGTTTTAAACACTTCTTATAAATCTTATAGTATTTTAGGAGGCCAACCTATTCAATTTTATTTTCTCTGCCTATCTAAAGCTATACTACAATTAACATGTTCTCTGAAACCTTTTTGGCCAGCCTCAACAGATTTCTGCACCATCAAAATGAGCCGCAGATGAGATATTCATAGTAATCCTTGATGTCCAAGATTATTGCCAGAGGCCATGGCATTTGTCCAATTGAGAAATGATAGGACTTTAGACATTGATGTGACAGTGGGAATGGTCCAGAGGAATTTGATTCTGTGTATTTTGAAAGTAGAGCCAATAAGATTTCCTGATGGTTTGATTGTGAGACATATGAGAAAGAGAGGGGTCAAGGATAACACCAAAGTTTTCTCTCTGAGCCACTGAAATGATAAAACTGAAGTAAGCTAAGAGAGAGGGGGCTGAAGATATACAGGTTTTGTGGGAATCATTTTGGAACATTTTATATTTGAGATAGCTCTTATATATCCAGGTAAGAAGTCATATTAGATTTGTGAGTTTGGTCTTTTGGAGACAATCTGGACTAAAGATAATAATTTGCCAATCATTGGCATATAATTTGAATTTAAAGCCACAATACTTGATAAATCCACTGAGAGAGTGAGTTCTAGATTGAGAATAAAAGAGGAGGTAGGACTAACTAATCTCTGGGGCATTTATCAGAGGTCGGGAAGAAGAGGAAGAGCCAATTTGACTGGACAGGTACTAACAGGGAGATGTATGATGACCTGCACTTCAAGGGGATGATGGAGAAGATTGAGGCAGAAGGAATAGCCTCTTGTCAATTGCTGTTGATAATTGACTACTGGATTTAATAATGTAGAATTCATTGGTGACTTTATAAGAGCAGATTTTATAAAGAATACAGGAAAGAACCACTTTGGAATATGTTGAGGAGACGAGGGAGGAAAGGAGCTGGGGCCTGTGTTAATTTTGTTTCTATTTAACATTTCATCTGCAAGGTTAGCTCCAGGGGACTGGCCTTCTGTTATGCTAGTCTAGCATCTTGGAAGCATGATCCTAAGACCAGGAATTTAACCACTTGGACAGAATGCCAGCACCCTGGAGAGGACTCAAATGACCATTTTTAACCAGCCTGACAACTCATAGCCATCATCTAGAAGCGCTTCCCTCTGTTTGTGGGGAAGATGATAATTGGTCCCAAAATAGCCTAACCGGCACCCAGCACAGTGCCTCATACATAGTAAGTATTTAATAGCTTTTTGTGGTCTGAATGGATTTGTAAGAGAATGAATGTGCTTGGGTATATTTGGAGCAAATTATCGATGTTTGGTCAATTTTCTTTTTCAAATAAAAGATCTGCAAATGATTGCTAGCAAAAATAAATAAATAAAGCCAGGGTGGAAAAAAAAACCTGTTTTAGACAAACACATTGTGTCCTGAAAGATCTATTCTGTCATGCCAGCAGTCTCATTGGCTGTGATTTGTATATTAAGAAGATTTTAATTGCTCAGGTAAGTGCCTGCACCTGCTAAGACATTGTGTATTAGAGTACTTTATTCTAATCTTTTACAATACAGGGCACACTTCACCCATAAAATTATTCTCTGCACAATTATCACTTTGTTTTGCTGAGGTAGAAAGTGCAACTTAACACTTTGGTTTTCACTTATGATTATTAAAATCATGGAAATTAGGATCATTGGGTAATGCTTGCGCAGTTAACTGCTGAATTGCGTTCATCCTTTCTGTTCCTCTTTTGCTTGCACTAGTGAGCTGGACTTGAGTGAATTTTTACTTTATCTGCAAGTATGGTGGTGACCTGATTGTTGTAAACACAAAAGGTGCTATGAATTCCCAGCAGAGGTTTTTTACTGAGGCTCAAGGAACGTGTAAGCTAACTGGTTTTTAATCTTTATTTTTTAAATGATGTATATTTTTTCTGATTATAAAAGAATTGCAAAAGGAAAAGTTAAAATAATTACATATGAAAAGTAGTAAAATTTAGAAAGTATGGGAGAAAACACAAAAATATTCATAATGAATTATTATTCATATGTATTTTGTGTACTTTCTTCCAGTTTATATATAGAAAATGCATTAAGCACAAATGCACTCATATCCATAGAAGCATAAACCATCTCAGATTGGAATATAAGTAAAACTTTTCTTCTTCTAAGATAAACTACAGCAGGGGTTGGCAAACTATGGCTTGCAGATAATATCCTGCCTATTATTATAAATAAAGTTTTATTGGAACACAACCATGCTCATCTGTTTACATATTGTCTGTGGCGACTTTCATGCTACAAGGGTGGAGTGATTAGTTGTAGTAGAGACCCTATGATCTGCAAAGCCAAAAATATTTACTGTTGGCTTTTTATAGAAAAAGATCTGTTCATCATAAATTAATATAATAACATACCTTCCACTGAGAACTAGGTGGGTTTTTAATTTTTTTTTGAGATAGAGTCTCACTCTATCGCCCAGGCTGGAGTGCAGTGGTACGATCTCGGCTCACTGCAACCTCCACCTCCCGGGTTCAAGCAATTCTCCTGCCTCAACCTCCCATGTAGCAGGAACTACAGGTGCATGCCACCATGCTGGGCTAATTTTTTGTATTTTTAGTAGAGACAAGGCTTCATTGTATTACCCAGGATGGTTCGGTCTCTTGACCTCGTGATCTGCCCACCTTGGCCTCCCAAAGTGCTGGAATTAGAGGCATGAGCCATTGTACCCGGCCTTATGTTTTGTTTTGTTTTCCTGACATAGTTATCAATGTCATTTAAATGATTAAGCTATTACTTAAGTTCAGCACTCGGATTTTGTGTCTTAGTTGTGGTCTGGTTTGATCCAGCTCATCTATATAACTTGCCCACTTCTATATTAATGTCACATTTCTTGACCCATTTTTTACCTACTTTCCCGAAGTTTAGCACCTCCCTGATTGCCCATGCTCCCAACAGTGATGATCTAGGAATGATACAAGAGCCTGCCCTGCCTTTCTCTTGGAAAGACAATATGCTTTAATATGTACCTTGACAGATTCTGAGTCAGTGGGCTTGGAACTGGGCCCAGGAATCTGCATTTCAAAAAAAGAATCTCTTGATGATTCTGTTTTACGTTGTTCATAAAACCTTATTTTGAGAAATACCATCATAGACCTTTTCTTTCCACCTGCCCTAACAAACTTACCTGCTCTCTCTTCCAACCTCTTAGGACTTTGCTTTCTGCTAAGAATTGAAAAACCCATTAGGAGTGATAAAGTTAACAGACAGTCCCTAGGGAATACGTTTTTGTTCCCTTAAGATTTCCCAGAGACAAAGTCTTAACCTGGAGAAATTGTTCTTCTGAAAATTTCAAATCAGTAGCACTTCAGTATAGGAGAAGTTTAGACAAGTGGGCCTTAAGATACCTCTAAAAATATGAGTGTGAAACTCTGCGCTTGGACCAGCCCTATTGAACGCTGTTTAATAGGTGCTATATAAGTTTGTGAGATATCCTAATTACTAAACAAACAAAACCACAAAGTGAGTTGACACATAAGGCAAATCTTCGTCAGTAAGAAGTAGTTGGTATTCTTCTTAGTTTCTGTAGTTCATATTTTGTTTCACTTCATCCATTAGCTTCTGGATTTTTTAATACAGATATCCTCCAAAACATCTTTGGGCATAATACAGGCTTTGTGTCATTATGAACACTGATTTGTAGTTATAACAGCATTATTTAGGTTACAAGTAAAGTAACTTTTTATCAAAAGTTTAAGTAAATTTCCCTGTTTGAGAGTTTCATTTCTGTCCGTTGGCTGCAAGTATTAAATGAAATGGTTTCTTTTCTTCTTTAACTTATGACCATGTCTTTATCATCTCTTACAGATTTGTAAGAACCACAAGCCCTCAGGTTAATATGTCATTTTCTCCCCTGCCCTGGCTTTTTAGGCAACACAGACATGAAAAACAATCATTGAATAATTATTATTATTTTAAGAAGCCTAGTACATCCAGTATTGGTTTAGGCATGATAAGGGAACATAGAAGCACCATAAAGTTTATTATCTGTCCTAGAATTGCTTATAATATGAATAAAGAGAAAAACAATTATGTAACTTACAGTTGGGGCACAATTCAGGGCAGTAGGGTTAGACCCTTGGAGTTCAATGTTTTAACATTTATTCAATCAATAAGTGTTTATTTATTGCCTATTATGCACAAGTATTATACTAGTAGTAAACAAAAGAGGCAAAATCTTCAAAAACTCTTTCTCTTAGGGAGTTTATATTCTAGTGCAGAAGACAGATAATAAACAATAGTATGTTTTCATATGTTCTAAGAAGAGTAAAGAATAAAAGGGAGCCAGATGGTGTATGTTTAGGGATTAGGGAGAAAGATGGTGATCACTGTTATTGTAAGCTTCCTCAGGGCTTACAAGTTTGAATCTCATTAGTTTTGAGAGCTTTGCTTGGATCCTAACCTTTAAGGTCCCAGTCCAACATCTTAAGGAAGCTGTGGACCAGGCCTGGTGGCTCATGCCTGTAATCCCAGCACTTTGGGAGGCAGAGGTAGGTGTATCACCTGAGGTTGGTAGTTCGAGACCAGCCTGACCAACATGGAGAAACCTTGTCTCTACTTAAAAAAATACAAAAATTAGCCAGGTGTGGTGGCACATGCCCATAATCCCAGCTACTCAGGAGGCTGAGGCAGGAGAATCACTTGAACACAGGAGGCGGAGGTTGCGGTGAGCTGAGATTGCACCATTGCACTCTAGCCTGGGCAACTAGAGTGAAACTCTGCCTAAAAAAAGAAAAAAAAAAAAAAAAAAAAAAAGAAAGCAAGCTGTGTTGTTCTGGAATCATCATCATGTAGGCAGAAATTCTAGTCAAGTGATAAAAGATTTCTTTACAAAAGGGAAGTCTCAAAAGGGAAGATATAATTCAAAGATCTGAAGACTTTTGGGAATTTATGCATGTCTAAGAACATATCCAAGTCTTTGGGGAAATGTCTGGAAGCTATTCCGGCCAGACTCTTGAATGTTTTGCTCCTTTTCTTTCTGATCTCAGCTCTACTGCCATCACCAGATTAGCCGGTTTCACTCTGTTGTCATAGCACTCATCACCAATTGATATTTATTTATTTGTCTAGTTGTTAATGGCTATATTTTCCCACTGGATAGGAAGCCCCAGAAAAATAGAAAACTTGTTTGTTTGGGCCCTGAAATATGGTAAGTTCTCAATAGGCATTTGTTGAATGAAAGAAGACCAGGAATTTGCTATATCCTACTATAGGCAAGGAAGAGAGAAACATCATCTCAACAATTTAATTCTTAAAACATTATTTCAATGTATATATTTATTTATTTTAATTACAGTAATTCACTTATTTGGAATAATCCAACATAGATTATTCTAGTTCTTATTAGTCAAATTTTTGAAGTATCCAGTTGATTTTCAGACAAATATACTTCTACTTTTTGAGATAATTGTAGAAAAAGCTACAATTAAGGCAAAATTCCACATTCTCTCAGAAAGTAATGTATTTACATTTTTAAATTTAATAAAATGCACAGAATGCATTCACCTTGCGTGTGAATGTTTCCATTCAAATAGCGTATATATAACGTATATATATGTGAAACAATTGGTTTTCTATATTATGAAATAATTCAAGCAAATGAAAAGGTATATAGAATAATATAGTCAGCATCTATGTATTCACCATCCAGCTTTTTTGAATTTAAGATTTTTCCATATTCACTTCATATCTTTTTTTAGACAAATAAACATTTCCAGTACATTTGAGACCCCCTGGATAACTGTACCTTGTCCCATTCAATTCTCCCCTTCCTGGAGGTCATAATTATCTTAATTAGATTTTTAACTTCTCCATGCATATTTTTATAATTTTATACATATGTATGATTCTATAAAAAAGATAGAGTTTGCATGTTATTATATAAGTGGTATCATGCTATAATTAACCCTTAAACAACATGGGAGTTAGGAGTGCCGACCTCCCACACGGTTGAAAATCTGCATATAACTTTCAGCTGTTCCCAAACTTAACTACTAATAGCCTACTGTTGACTGGAAGGCTTCCTAATAACATGAACAGTTGCTTAACACATATTTTGTATATTATGTGTATTACACACTGTATTTTCATAATAAAGTAAGCTAAAAAATGTTATTAAGAAAATCATGAGGAATAGAACCTGTATTTGCTATTAAGTAGACGTGGATCATCATAAGGGTCTTCATCCTCACTGGTTTTATGGCATCATAAGGGTCTTCATCCTCATTGATTTTATGGTGAGTAGACTGAGGAGGAGGAGAAAGAGAAAGGATTGTTCTTACTGCTTCAGGGGTGGCAGAGGCAGAAGAGGTGGAGGAGGTAGAAGAAGAGGCAGGAGAGGCAGGGGCATTCAATATCACTTTTATTGAAAGAAATCTAAGTATAATTGGATCCTCAAAGTTCAAACCTGTTTTATTTAAGGGTCAGCTGTCCTGTGCATGTGTCATTCTGCAACTTTTTTGATCAACATAGTTACTTGACATTTATCCATTTTGATACAAATAACTAAGGCTTATCATAGGCTACTATATATGCTTTTGCTTATCCGTATATCTCGTAATACTGGGCTGGTGTGACAGTTTATACTCTCACTTTTAGTATATGAAAGTTGTTGTTTAATGCACGTTATCACTAATTTTTAAATTCCTGAACTTTATTTTCATCTTTGCTTCTCTGATGGGTAAAATGTTATTTCATTTTTTTTGTCATACAATTAATGGTACAGTAGAACATTGTTTCTTAGGTCTAATTAACTTTTAGCTCCTTTATCAATTGTTCATTCACATCCTGTGTCTATTTTTCCTTAGGTTGTATATCTTTTTATATTCATAAAAGTTTTTTATACTCTGCCTACCAAAATATTTTGGTTGCATGAATTATAAATATCATTATCCAGTCTGTGGTTTACCTTTTTAATTATTTATGGCATATTTTGCTGTGTAGAAAGATTTTTATTTAAATATTCAAATTTAGCAAATTTTTCCTTTCTAATTTATTATATCTAGTTTAAGATATTTTTTCTTACTCTGAGACCATAATGATTTTATCTTACGTGTTCTTCCAAAAGTTTTAATATTTTAATTTACACATTAAGACTTTTAACATTCAGGTTTAGTATCCCTTATCTGAAATGCTTGGGATCTGAAATATTTCAGATTTCAAATTTTTTTTCAGAATTTGGACTATTTGCATATACATAATGAGATATCTTATTGATGGGATTCAAGTCTAAATACAAAATTTATTTATGCTTCATATATACTTTATACACATAGCTGAAGGTAATTTTATTTTTCCCTGGGGATGCTAACTAAATGTTGTGTTGTGCGCCTGTGATTTGACTAAGACCTGTCATGTGAGGTCAGGTGTGAAATTTTCCATTTGTGACAACATGTCAATTCTAAGAAACTTTCAGATTTTGGAGATTTTCAGATTTCAGATTTTCGTATTAGAGGTCAATCTGTATATAGCTATATATTTATATATAGTATGGATCAGGGATCTAATTTTGTTTTTCTTTATTATTTATTGAATATCTAATTCCCTCACAGATGTGTAATCACACCTCTGTAATATAGTAATTTTCTAAAAATATTTTGTTATATTTCTGACCCCTTTCTACTTTTGTGTTTTTATATATCTGTACATTTAAACTGCACTGTCAACTATATTGCTTTGGGGGATATAGCATGGCACTTCCAAAGTCAAATACCTGTGTTTAAACCTTGTCTTCACCATTTTCTAGTGTATGCCCTTGTGTGTATCTTTTAGTCTCTGTGCCTCAGTTTTTTTCATCTGTTGAATGAATTTAGTAATGGTAACTACTTGTTTTAATCCATTAGGGCTGCTATAACAAAATATTATATATACTGTGTGGTTTATAAACAACAGAAATTTATTTCTCATAGTTCTGGATTGTGATCTCAAGATCAAGCCACTGGCAGATTTAGTGTCTGGTGAGAGCCCACTTCCTGGTTCATGGATGGCTGTCTTTTTCCTTTACCCTCATATTGCAGAAGAGGCAAGGAAGCTCTGTGGAGTTGCTTATGTAGGATCTAATCTCATTTATGGGGACCTCACCCTCAAGATCTAATCACCTCCCAAAGGCCCTACTTCCTAATACCAATGGACATTAGGGTTCAACATATGAATTTTAGGGGGGTATAAACATTCAGTCCATTGTACTACCTAAGGATTGTTAGGAGGCTTAAGTTAGCAAATGCTTATGAAACCCTTAGCACAGCATCTGACACATAAAAACACTTGAAAAAATTGTAACTATATTACTGCTACTATTACATTAAAATAAGTCTTGATATTTTTGTACTTGCCCTTTTCCCTAAAAATTCTCTTAGCTAATTATTGTCTTTTTGCTATTGCATATAAATTTCAGAATTGACTTGTTATGCTCCAAAAAATAACTTATTGAAATTTTAATTATATTAGTATTGACATTTTTGGATTAATTTGTGAAGAATTGGCATGTTATGTACTTAGTCTATCGATCCATGAACATAGAATACATTTTCATGTAATTAAATCTTCTGTGTTTTTCAGTATAATTAAATAATATCCTCCATACAAATCTTGCATATGTTTTGTAAGATTTAGTGTAATTTTTTTTAAGAATTTGTACTTCTGAATTAGTTCTGGTAGATAAGAACATAATTGATTTCACTCATTTATCTTATACATAACTATATTTTGAATTTTCTTAATTCTTCTAATTGTTGTCTATAGGAAATTATAAATTTTCTATGTAGATAGACTTTGACATTACCTACAAATTATAGTTGATTCTTAAACAATATGGGGTTAGGGATGCCAACTTTCCACCTTACAGTCAAATAGTTGCATATAACTTTTGACTCTCCCAAAACTTAACTACTAATAGCCTACTGTTGACTGGAAGTCTTACCAATAACCTAAACAGAGAGTTACACATATTTTGTATGCTATATGTATTATATACTATATATTTACTAAAAGTAAACAAAAGAAAATGTTATTAAGAAAATTATAAGAAAAATGCATTTACAGTAATTATTGTAGTGTATTTGTCAATAATGTAAGTTTACATCATCTGTTCACAAGATGAATCATCTGTCTGAAATGGCAGGCAATCACAGCTGCAGACCCCAATCTACAGTACATATCAAGCAATTTAACTTTTTCTTGTTATGTCATGACTTTTCTCTGCTTCTTGGGAACACTTCCAGCATTACTAGTGGCACTTCATATGGTTCCCATGGTGTTATTCGAGATTTACCATATGGCACTAAACACGGTGAAAATAGGCAAGAATGACAAGAGATCACTTTTTACTATGGGACGTAATTTACTAGAGAGACAAACTGCTCACACAGAGGTGATTAGCATAACAGGGTGATTTAAGTGGACATTTGCAACATTTGAGCTTACCACAATAGCAACAGAAGGTAGTTACAAAACTTTTAAAGTAGTATAGTATATGCTATAGTAAATTTATTCAGTTTTGATTCAATATTGCATCTTCACATTTATTAACATTTCTCTTGACTGATTGGTGCCATGTATGGTCTGTATATGTTTGTGTGTGTTAGTTTTAAACTAAAATTTAAATTTAAACTAAATTTTAAGTTTTTGTAATAGGTTTGCATATATTTTATGGTAGTAACAAAGTAGACTAGTTTCTACGTAAATTTTATACATTCATCACATACCTAAATTTTTCTCAGTTTTTTGACATCCCATGGCTATGTGTTTCATCTGCAAATTTTTTCAAATTGTCATAAATCTCCAAAATTATTTTCAATGTATTTATTTTTAAAAGTCTACATGTAAGTGGACGTTCACACTTCAAACCCATGTTGTTCAAGGGTTGACTGTAACGTAAGTTTTCACATCATATAGCTTTCTTCTTCTTCTTTTTTTAAAAAAAATTGTTTTGTCTAGGATTTCCTGAGCAATGTGAATAGAAGGGTTAACTTTATTTAGTTCTTGACTCAAAGGCTTTGGATCTCTTATTCCTTCATTAGGTATAATGGTTGCAAGTCTTAAAAGGTATACTTAATCAATAAAGACAGTTTTCTTTCATTTCTATTTTGTGTTCTATTATAAAAATAATTGTTCCTATCAAATGTGTCTTTGTATCTGATGGGCTCATATGTTTCTTCTTTAATTTACGAATGCAGTGAATTTATGTAATAGCTTTTCTGATGTTGAACATACTTACTTAAACAATGATGTAATTTTTTCCCCTTTGCTGGCTTCCATTTAATAATATTGATGTGGTTAGGATTTGTGTTCCCACCCAAGTCTGATCTTGAATCGTAATCCTCACAATCCCTAGGTGTCAAGGGAGAGACTAGGTGGAGATAATTGAATCATGGGGGTGGTTTCCCCCATGCTGTTCTCCTAATAGTAAGTTCTCATAAGATCTGATGGTTCTGTAAAGCGCTCTTCTTTGTTCTCTCAGCACTTCCCCTTCCTGCTGCCTTGTGAAGAAGGTGCCTTGCTTCCCTTTCCTCTTCTGCCATGACTGTGTGTTTCCTGAAGCCTCCCAACCATGCTGAACTGTGAATCAATCAAACTTCTTTCTTTATAAATTACTTAGTCTTGGGCAGTTCTTTATATTAGTATGAGAATGGACTAATACAGTAAATTGGTACGGGGAGTGGGGTGCTGCTATAAAGATAGCCAAAAATGTGAAAGTGACTTTGTAACTGGGTAATAGGCAGAGGTTGGAAGAGTTTGGAGGGCTCAGAAGAAGATGGGAAGATGTGGGAAAGTTTGGAACTTCCTAGTGATTTGTTGAATGGCTTGGACTAAATGCTGATAGTGATATGGACAATGAAGTTCAGGCTGAGGTAGTTTCAGATGGAGATGAGGAACTTATTAGGAATTAGAGTAAAGGTCACTCTTACTATGCTTTAGCAAAGAGACTGATGGCATTTTGCTCCTGCCCTAGAGATGTATGGAACTTTGGACTTGAGAGAGATGGTTTGGGGTATATGCAAAAGAAATTTCTAAGCAGCAAAGTGTTCAAGGTGTTACTTGTATGCTCTGAAAAGCATTCAGTATTTTGCATTCACACTGAGATGATTTGGAATTGGAACTTATGTTTAAAAGGGAAGCAGAGAATACAAGTTTAGAAAATTTGCAGCCTGACAATGCGTTAGAAAAGAAAAACCCATTTCCTGAGGAGAAATTCAAGCCAAATGCAGAAAGTTGCTTAAGTAACAAGGAGCTAAATGTTAATTGCCAAGACAATGAGCAAAATGTCTCCAGGGAATGTCAGAGGTCTTCATGGCTGCTGCTTCCATCGCAGGCCACAGTCATGGAGTGGGGGAAAGATGGTTTCATGGGTTGGGCCCAGAGCCTTGCTGCTTTGTGCAGTCTTAAGATTTGGTGGCCTGTACCCCAGCCATGGCTAAAAGGGACCAATGTATAGTTCAGGCCGTTGCATCTGAGGGTACATGCTCCAAATCTTGATGACTTACATGTGGTATTGGGCCTGCAGGTATACAGAAGTCAAGACTGAGGTTTGGGAACCTCTGTCTAGATTTTGGAGAATGTATGAAATGCCTGGATGTCCAGGCAGAAGTTTGCTGCAGGGGTAGAGCTCTCACAGAGAACCTCTGCTAGGGCAGTGTGGAAGGAAAGTGTGGGGTAGAAACACCTACGCAGAGTCACTGGGGCACTGCTAGTGGAGCTATGAGAAGAGGGCCATTATCCTTCAGACCCCAGAAAGGTAGATTCACTGACAGCTTGCACTGTGCACCTGGAATAGCCCCAGGCTCTCAATGCCAGCCCATGAAAGTAGCCATGGGCTCCGTAGTCTGCAGAGCCACAGTGCAGAGCTGTCCAAGGCCTTGGGAGCCCACACCTTGCATCAGTGTGCCCTGGATATAAGACATAGTCAAAGGAGATCATTTTGAAGCATTAAAATTTAATGATTGCCCTCCTGGGTTTTGGGCTTGCATGGGACCTGTAGACCCTTTATTGGTCCAATTTCTCCCATTTGAAATGGGAGCATTTACCCAATGCCTGCATGCCCATTTTATCTCCGAAGTAACTAACTTTTTTATTTCATAGGCTCATAGGTAGAAGGGATGTGCCTTGTCTCAAATAAGACTTTGGATTTAGACTTGGACTTTTCAGTTAATGCTGGAATGAGTTAAAACCTTGGGGGACTGTTAGGAAGGCATGACTGATTTTAGAATGTTAATGGGACATGAGATTTGTGAGGGATCCGGGGCTGAGTAATATGATTAGGACTTGTGTTCCCACTAAAATCTCATCTTGAATTGTAATCCTCATGTGTCAAGGGAGAGACCAGGTGGAGGTACTTGAATCATGGGGGTTGCTTCCCCTGTGATGTTGTCATGGTAATGAATGAGTTCTCATGAGATCCAATGGTTTTATAAGAGACATTCCCTCTTCACTTGGCACTTCTACTTCTTGCTGTGTTGTGAAGAAGGTGCCTTGATTCCCCCTCGTCCTCCTCTATGATTGTAAGATTTCAGAGGCCTCCCCAGTCATGCTGAACTGTGAATGAATTAAAATTTTTCCTTTATAAATTACCCAATCTCAGACAGGTCTTTATAGCATATGAAAACTAATACAAGTATTTTATCAATAATATTTGAGTCAATTTATAGATTTTATGTTCATATTTGATAATGTCCTCTACTCTCTTTTTCACATTGCCTTAACTGTTTTTTTAAATTCAGATTACAGTATTGGAGGGAGGTAGAGCAAGATGTCAGAATAGAAAGCTCCCCAGTTTTTCCCCCCACAAACACACCAATTTACCAGCTATCTACACAGAAAATATACCTTCATAAGAACTAAAATTCAGGCGTGTACTCATAGTACCTGGTTTTAACTTCATATTACTAAAAGAGGCACTAAACACATAGAGAAAAGCAGTCCTGAATTGAATTGCTAACACACCACTCCTCCACTTGGTTCTCCCTGCAGTAGCAGGCATGGTGCAGGTATCATCTCTGGGTGCTCAGGGAGGAAGAGCACAGCAGTACTGAGACATTGAACTCAGTGCTGTACTGCTAGAGCAGAAAGCAAAACCTGACAAAACTCAGCTGATGCTTGTCCACAGAGGGATTATTTAAACCAGCCCTCGCCAGAGAGGAATCACCTATCCCAGAGGTCTAAATTTGAGTTTCTGCAAACCTTGCCATTGAGAAAAAAAGTACATTGTGTCTCTAAGTAAATGTGAGAGGCAGCCTGTGCCATAAGGGCAGCAACTTTTAGGCAAGCTCTAATGCTGAAGTAGAACCAGAGAGTGGACTCGGGGAGCATGCAACTTACTGAGACATCAGCTGGTGCAAGCAAAGGAGTGCTGGCATCATCCTCCTTTAACCTCAGATTGCATAGGTCACTACTCCAAAAGTTGTACCTTCCTTCCACTGGAGGAGAGGAGAGAGAAGAGTGGGGATGACTTTGTCTTGCATCTTGGATACCAGCATGGAAAAACCCTAGATCCTAGGTGACATTTCTAGACACACCCTGGGCCAGAAGGGAACCAGCAGCCTTGAAGGAAAGGACCAAGTCCTGGCACCATTTATCACCTGCTAACTGAAGAGCCCTTGGGGTCCGAATAACCGGCAGTAATACCCAGGTACTACACTGAGAGTCTTAGTTGAATCTCGGAGACTTACTGGCTTCAGTGAGACTCAGAAAAATATTAGCCATGGTGGCTGTGGGGCAACACTCCTTCTGCTTGAGAAAAGAAGAGGGAAAAGTAAAGGGGATTTTTCTTGCTTTGTGGGTACCAGTGTGGCCACAGGGGAGAGCACCAACTGGGCTCTTGGGGTCCCTGATTCCAGGACTTGACTCTTGGATGGCATTTCTGGATCTGCCCTGGTACAGAGTAGAGCCCACTGTCCTAAAGGGTGAGTTCCAGGCCAGACAGCATTCACCACAGCCTTATTTAAGAGCCTTTGGTCCTTAAGGGAACATGGGAGGAAGTCTGGTAGTTCTCCTTGTGGTTTTGGGTGGCAGTGGCTATGAGGTGGCCTCCTCTGTCTTTGGAAAGCCGAGGAAAGAGTGAGAAGGACTGTGTCTTGTGGTTTGAGTCCTATCTCAGCTGCAGTACAATAGAACACCAGACAGACTTCTAAGGTTTATGATCTAGTCTATGACTCCCAAATGGCACCTCTGGACCCACCATGGGACCTCACTGATGTGAAAAGAAGGACACAGGTCTGGCTGGACTTTGCTACTTACTGATTGTGGAGCCTCAGTGCCTTGAGCAAACAGACGCAGTAGCCAGAGAGTAATCACAGCAGGCCTTAGGCAAGACCCAGTGCTGTGCTGGCTTCAGGTCTGAGTGGTGGTGGTTGCTACAGAGGTGCTTGTGACACTCCTTCCCCAGCTTTAGGTGGCTCAGAACAGAGAAGGAGACTCTGCTCTTTTGTTGAAAGTAATGGAAGAGAAGAAGAGTCTCTGCTTGGTATTCCAAGGAATTCTCCTGGATCTTGTCCAAGACCATCAAGGCAGTGCCTCTAGAAGTCTACTAGAACCATAGCATTACTGGGCTTGAGGTGCCCTCTAAAGCAGATACAGCTTAGATCATAATACCTAAGTCCCTCCAAATATCTGGAAAGCCTTCCCAAGAAGGATGGGTACAAACAAGCCCAGATTGAGGAGACTGCAATGAGTACATGAATACTCTTCAGTGTCCAGACACTGAAGAATATCTGCTAGCATCAATGCCATCAGGAAAACATGACCTCACTGAACGAGCTAAAGGCACTGGGGATGAATTCTGGAGAAACAGAGATATGTGACCTTTCAGACAGAGAATTCAAAATAGCTATATTAAGGAAACTCAAAGAAATTCAAGAAAACATAGAGAAGGAATTCAGAATTCTGTCAGATAAATTTAACAAAGAGATTGAAATAATTAAAAAAGCATAAATACTGGAGCTGAACAAAATGCAATTGGCATACAGAATAAGGCATTAAAGTCTTTTAGTAGCAGAATTGATCAAATGGAAGGAAGAGGTAGTGAGCTTGGAGACAAGCTACTTGAAAATACACAGTCTGAGAAAACAAAAGGAAAAAGAATAAAAAGCAGTGAAGTGTGCTTACAACATCTAGAAAATAGCCTCAAAAGGCCAAATCTAAGAGTTATTGGCCTTAAAGAAGAAGTAGAGAAAGAGATAGATAGTTTATTACAAGGAATAATAACAGAGAACTTCCCAAATCTAGAGAAAGTTATCAATATCCAAGCATAAGAAGGCTGTAGAACACCAACCAGATGTAACCCAAAGAAGACTACCTTAAGACATTTAATAATCAGACTCCCAAAATCAAGAATAAAGAAAGTATTATAAAAGCGACAGGAGAAAAGAAACAAACAACATACAATGGGTCTCCAATACATCTGGCAGGAAAATTTTCAGTGGAAACCTTACAGGCTGTGAGAGAGTAGCATGACATAAAGTGCTGAAGGGAAAACAAAACAAAACAAAACTTTTACCCTAGAATAGTATATCTCATGAGACTATCCTTCAAACATAAAGGAGAAATAAAGACTTTCCCAGACAAATAAAAGCTGGGAGATTTTATCAACACCAGACCTGTCCTCCAAGAAATGCTGCAGATAGTACTTCAATAAGAAATAAAAGGATGTTAATGAACAATAAGACATCACCTAAAGGTACAAAACTTACTGGTAATAGTAAGTACACAGAAAATCACAGAATATTATAATACCATAACTGTGGTGTGTAAACTACTGTTATCCTAAGAAGAAAGACTAAACAATGAACCAATCAAAAATAATAACTATGGCAACTTTTCAAGATATAGTTGGTACAATGAGATGTAAATAAGAATGACAAAAGAGGAGGGAGAGAAAGAGATAGGGGCAGAAAGTTTATTCAAAAGTATAATAACAACTTCCCAAACCTAGAGAAACATATCAATACCCAAATATAAAAAGGTTATGAAATACCAAGCAGATTTAACCCAGATAAGACTACCACAAATCATTTAATAGTCAAACTCCCAAAGATCAAGGATAAAGAAAGGATTCTAAAAGTAGCAAGAGAAATGAAGCAAATAATGTACAGTGGAGCTCCAATATGTCTGTCAGCTGACTTTTCAGTGGAAACCATACGGACCAGGAGACAAAAGCAGTACAGTAAAATGTAAATAGAAACAATGAAAAGTTAAAAGAAGTTGAGAGAGTTTTTATTAGATTTCTTTTTGCTTGTTTGTTTATGCAAACAGTGTTAAGTTGTCAGGTTAAAATAATGGGTTATAAGATAGTAATTGAAAGCTTCATGGTAACTTCAAACTTAAAAGCATACAATGGAGACACAAAAAGCAAAAAGCAAGAAACTAAATTATATCACCAGAGAAACTCACTTTCACTAAAGGAATTCAGGAAGGAAAGAAGGAAGAGAAGACCACAAAACAACCAGAAAACAAATAACAAAATGGCAGGAGTAAGTTCTTACTTACCAACAATAACATTGAATGTAAACAGACTAAACTCTTCCATCAAAAGACGTGGAGTGGCAAAATGGATTAAAAGAACAAGACTCATTGATCTGTTGCCTATAGGAAATACACTTAACCTATAAAGGCACAAATAGACTAAAAATAAAGGAATGAAAAAAGATAGTTGATGTCAATAGAAACCAAAAAAAAAAAAAAAAAGAGCAGGAGTAGCTATACTTATATCAGACAAAATAGATTTCAAGACAAACACTAAAAGAGACAAAATAGTTTACTATATAATGATAATGTTAAAGGGGTCAATTCAGCAAGAGGCTATTAACAGTTTTAAATATATAGGCACTCAATATGGGAGTACCCAGATTTATAAAGCAAATACTATTAGAGCCAAAGAGAGAGACCCTAATATATTAGTAACTAGAGATTTCAGCACCCCACTTTCAGCATTGGACAGATCTCCCAGACAGAACTTTAGCAAAGAAACATCAGTCTTGATCTGCAATATAGACCAAATGGACCTAATGGATATTTACAGAACATTTCATTCAATGGCTACAGAATACACATTATTTTCCTCAGTATCAATCACTCTCAAGGATAAACCACATGTTGGGTCACAAAACAAGTTTTAAAACATTCACAAAATTGAAATTAAGCATCTTCTTGACCACAGTGGAATAAAACTGGAAATTAATAACAAAGAATTTTGGAAACTATACAAATACATGAAAATTAAATAATACAATCTTGAATGACCAGTAGGTCAATGAAGAAATTAAGAAGGAATTTGAAAAATTTCTTGTAACGAATGATAATAAAAGCACAACATACCAAAATCTATGGGATACTGCAAAAGCAGTACTAAGACGAAATTTTATAGCTTAAGTTCCTGCATCGAAAAAGAAGAAACACTTCAAATAATCTATTGATGCATCTTAAAGAACTAGAAAAGCAAGAACAAACCAAACCCCAAATTAGTAGAAAAAGAAGAGATCAGAATCAAAATATGAAATTGAAATGAAAAAGAATACAAAAATCAATGTAACAAGAAGTCGGTTTTTTTGAAAAGTTAAAATTAACAAACTTTTAGCCAGGTGAACTAAAAAAAAAATAAAACAGAGAGAGAGAGAGAAGATACAAATAAAATCAATCAGATGTGAAAAATGAGACATTACAACTAATACTCCAGAAATTCAAAGGATCATGAATGGCTACTATAAGCAACTGTATGCCAACAAATTGGAAAATCTAGAAGAAATGAACAAATTGCTAGACTTGTATAACTTACCAAGAATATATGAGAACTGAGAAGAAATCTAAAACCCAAACAGACCAATAACAAATAACGAGTTTGAAGCCATAAATGTCTCCCAGTAAAGAAAAGCCCAGGATCTGATGGCTTCATTGCTGAATTCTACCAAACATTTAAAGAAGTAATACCAATACTGTCAAACTATTTCAAAAAATAAAAGAGGAGGGAATGCTTCCAAACTCATTCTACAAGGCCAGTATTACCCTGATACCAAAATCAGACAAAACGCATCAAATAAAGAATACTACAGTCCAATATCTCTGATGAATATTGATGCAAAAATCCTCAACAAAGGACTAGCAAAACAAATTCAACAATTCACTAGAAAGATCATTCATCATCACCAAATGGGATTTATCCCTGAGATGCAAAGATGGTTCATCATATGCAAATGAATCAATGTGATACATCATAAAAACAGAATAAAGGATAAAAGCATTTGATTATTTTAATTGATGCTGAAAAAGCATCTGATAAAAGTCAACATCCTTTTCATGATAAATACCCTCAAAAAACTGTATATAGAAGGAACATACCTCAATGTAATAAAATACGTACATGACTGACCCACACCTAGTATCATACTGACTGGTGAAAAACCAAAAGCGTCTGCTCTAAGATCTGGAACATAACATAGATGCCCACTTTCACCTCCGTTATTCAACATAGTACTGAAATTCCTAGCTAGAGCAATCAGACAAGAGAAAGATATAAAGGGCATCCAAATTGGAAAGGAAGAGGTCAAGTTATTCTTGTTAGCAGATGATACAATTTTACATTTGGAAAAAAACCTAACGACTCCACCAAAACACTATTAGAACTGATAAACAAATTTAATATAATTGCAGGATACAAAATCAACTTACAAAAATAAGTAGCATTTCTAAATGCTTCTACTTATGAGTGAGAATATGCAGTGTTTGGTTTTCTGTTCTTATGTTAGTTTGCTGAGAATAATGGTTTCCAGCTTCATCCATGTCCCTGCAAAGGACATGACTTCATCCTTTTTTATGGCTGCATAGTATTCCATGGTGTATATGTGCCACGTTTTCTTTGTCCAGTCTATCATTAATGGGCATTTGGATTGGTTCCAGGTCTTTGCTATTGTAAACAGTGCTGCAATGAACATACATGTGCATGTGTCTTTATAATAGAATAATTTATAATCATTTGGGTATATACCCAGTAATGGGATTGCTGGATCAAATGGAATTTAGATTTCTAGTTCCTTGAGGAATCACCACACTGTCTCCCACAATGGTTGAACTAATTTACACTCCCACCAACAGTGTAAAAGTGTTCCTATTTCTTCACATCCTCTCCAATATCTGTTGTCTCCAGATTTTTTAATTATTGCCATTCTAACTGGTATGAGATGGTATCTCAATGTGGTTTTGATTTGCGTCTCTCTAATGATCAGTGATGATGAGCATTTTTTCATATGTTTGTTGGCCTTATAAATGTCTTCTTTTGAAAAGTGTCTGTTCATATCCTTCACACACTTTTGAATGAGTTTATTTGTTTTTTTCTTGTAAATCTGCTTTAGTTCTTTGTAAATTCTGGATTTTAGCCCTTTGTTAGATGGATAGATTGCAAACATTTTTTTCCCATTCTGTTGGTTGCCAGTTCACTATAATGATTATTTTTTTTTACTGTGCAGAAACTCTTAAGTTTAATTAGATCCCATTTGTCTATTTTGGCTTTTGTTGTCATTGCTTTTGGCATTTTAGTCATGAAGTCCTTGCCTGTGCCTATGTCCTGAATGGTATTGCCTAGGTTTTCTTCTAGGGTTTTTATGGTGTTAGGTCTTATGTTTAAATCTTTAGTCCATCTGGAGTTAATTTTAGTGTAAGGTGTCAGGAATGGGTCCAGTTTCAGCTTTCTGCAAATAGCTAGCCAGTTTTCTCAACATCATTTATTAAACAGGGATTGTTTCCCCATTGCTTGTTTTTGTCAGGTTTGTCAAAGATCAAATGGTTGTACATGGGTGGCGATGCCCCCAAGGCCTCAGTTCTGTTCCACTGGTCTATGTCTCTGTTTTGGTACCAGTACCATGCTGTTTTGATTACTGTAGTCTTGTAGTATAGTTTGAAGTCAGGTAGCGTGATGCTTCCAGCTTTGTTCTTTTTGCTTAGGATTGTCTTGGCTATGTGGGCTCTCTTTTGGTTCCATATGAAGCTTAAGGTGGTTTTTTCCAGTTCTGTGAAGAAGATCAATGGTAGCTTGATGGAGATAGTGTTGAATCTATAAATTACTTTGGTCAGTATGACCATTTTCATGATGTTGATTTTTCCTAACCATGATCATGGAATATTTTTCCATCTGTTTGTGTCCTCTCTTATTTCCTTGAGCAGTGGTTTATGGTGCTCCTTGAAGAAGTCCTTTACATTCTTTGCTAATTGTATTCCTAGGTGTTTAATTCTCTTTGTAGCAACTGCGAATGGGAGTTTGCTCACGATTTGGCTCTTTGTCTGTTATTGGTGTATAGGAATGCTTTTGATTTCTGCACATTGATTTTGTATCCTGAGACTTTGCTGAAGTTGCTTATCAGTTTGAGGAGATTTTGGGCTGAGATGATGGGGTCTTCTAAATATGCAATCATGTCATCAGCAAATAGAGACAATTTGACTTTCTCTTTTCCTAATGGAATACGCTTTATTTCTTTTTCTTGCCTGATTGCTCTGGCTAGAACTTCCAATACTATATTGAATAGGAGTGATGAGAGAGCGCATGCTTGTCTAGTGCCAGTTTTCAAAGGGAATGCTTCAAGTTTTTTCCCATTCAGTATAATATTGTCTGTGGGTTTGTCATAAATACCTTTTATTATTTTGAGATACATTCTGTCAATACCTAGTTTATTGAGAGTTTTTAGCATAAAGGGCTGTTGAATTTGTCAAAGGCTTTCTCTGCATCTGTTGAGATAATCATGTGATTTTGTCTTTGGTTCTTACATGATGGGTTACATTTATAGATTTACGTATGTTGAACCAACCTTGCAATCCCTGGATGAAGCCTACTTGATGGTAATGGATAAGCTTTTTAATGTGCTGTTGCAATCGGTTTGGAAGTATTTTATGGAAGATTTTTGCGTCTATGTTCATCATGGAAATTGGCCTGAAGTTTTCTTTTCTTGTTGAGCCTCTACCAGGTTTTGGTATCAGGATGATGTTGGTCTCATAGATTTTCTCCCAAAGTGCTGAGATTATGGGTATGAGCCACCGTGCCTGGCCTGCTAAATCATTTTAAAGGTTTTTTTTTTAAAGTTTATGTATGTTTATATGGCTTTTTGTCTGCTTCAACTTGTATTTTTCATTCAATGTTTTGTTTATGAGATTTATCTATGCTTATATGTATAGCTCTAATTTACTGTTGAATAAAATTACATTGTTTGAATATATCCAAATGCGTTTTTCCATTTTCCTCATGATATATTATTAGAATGCTTTCATTTTTTTCATTTTTACAAACAATACTGCTGATTATGAATGAAAAGATCAATGAATTCAATTATATTAAAATAGATACGGTATCAAAAATATCTTAAGTAGAAAAGATAATCTACTAAATTTATTTTCAGTACAGATAACCATCAGAGGGTTGGTATTCAGGATGCATAAAGAATTCCAACAAATCCATAGGAAGAAGATTTTTAAAAACCTCGGTATAAAAACGAGGAAAGAGTTTTGAGACAATTTTAAGAAGAATAGAAGAGTAAATTTGAGTGACTAATGAAATATTAAAAGATGTTCCATCTCACTAGAAATAAAAAATGAAAATAAAACTACAATAACTATACCCATCATGCTATAAAAATTTGGAAAACATAATGAGCCCAAGTGTTAGCAAAGATGTAGATTGATGAATTTCCTTTTAATTTGGCTTGAGGAAGTTTAAATTGGTACAAGAGTTTTGGAGAGTAAATTGGCAGTATCTAGAAAGGTTAAAGATAAGAATACCCCTGACACAGTACCTCCACTGCTGAAAATATATCCTAGAGAATCTCTTATTCAGGTATCCAGGGAGATGTATGCAGTTGTTCTTCATAGTTATTTTCGATGAGCATATTTCTGTTAGCATAATTTAGAGCATGTTGCTCAGACTAATTTTAACAATAGAATGATTTAGCTATCTCTATCTTTATCAGCGTGTTAATATAAATTAATTTTGATGGCCAGCAAAATTACTTAATGATTCTAATTCACATGTTTATTTTCTTTTGCATTTATTATGTGCCTACTACATACTAGATGTTGTGTTAGCTGGTGGAGTAATAAGGCATAGTAACTACTGGCTGTTACTTTTCAGTTAAAAAAAATTACTTAAATATTTCTATCTCTGTTCTTATAAACATGTCTATTCCAGAAGACAAGTTCTTGCTTACAGGAAGTGTAATATTCTCTGGATTAACCCACTCTTGTTTCCTGTCATCTATATCTTGTCATGACTATGGAGGATGCTCAGTAATCACTGGTTGGTGGTGATTAGTGATAAAGTTCTTGTCTACTTATCTCCTGGGCTCTCATCTGTAAAGAGACATTAAAGACATTCATTTAGTCACCAGCAGGAAGTGAATAAACGGATACAGAATGCCTTGTGAAACTGCAAAACACAGACAAGAATAATTTTCTAAAGTTCCATCTTTCAGAGCTGTTTCATGCTCAGCTTCTAAGATGCAGAAAAAAATAAGAATAATGAAATATGAAAAAGAAAGAAGATAAAGCACTTCTTTCCTTCTAAGAGAAAGCATACTCTTAGTATACTTTCCAATGCATTGCTCCTAAAGCATTTCAAAGTGAAAATGAAATGCATTTTTAAAAGATTTTTTTCTTTAGAGGATGTTCTCTATCAAATGCAATATTCTATATATTTGAGACAAACCAATTTTTCTATTCCACATATTCATCAAATTGGTGAACACTTCCCTCTCAGTTGTCACATCGGATTTTAATCTAATAAGCTTGCTTTCAGAGTCTGTAGTGTAATCTCATCAAACCTGCCAATAGAATGGAAATATTGTAGCCAAGCAATAAATAATTATTAATTGTTTTGTGTGAAGTTTTGGGAAAAGTATTCTAAGATTATAGGCAACAGGAAGAAGTCTCTCTCTTGTGACAAAATAATCTCTGCTTTTAGCATATATGTCCCAACTATGCACTTTCGGCTGAATTTTTCCTGCTTTGTGTGGAAGCAGTGAAGAGCAGAGATACATTTTACTTCTCTGTGGTTTTCCTCCAAGGAAACTGGTCAGTCTCAGGGGATGGTCATTAGCATCCATAGCAAAAATGTGTTAATTTCATAGTAACAGTGCATGGCAGAGAGGGTAGATAAACTCTGAATCAACTACTTCTTTGCTAGTCCTACTCAAACACTTTGAGAGAATTTCTGCTACTCACCATGACCTCCTTTGCTTTATTGCTACTGAAGAGTTCTACTCCTTGGGGTCCTGGGGTAAGAATGCATCTCTTCTGTTCCAATATACTATATGTTGGTATCACCCCACAGAAGCAGAATTGGCCCCCACTTACAATTTAGTTTTGATGTAAAGATCAATGATGCTACATACACACAAGGTATGAAATGTTTATTACTTATAAAGGAGGCTTTCTGAGGAGAACAAGGCTTCAGAGAGCAAAGAAAGGAGAATGGCTTGGAGTTTTTATGGTTGATAGTGGGTGGGGTTGGGATTAGATTGGATTGCACATAGGCAGAGTCTTGTCTATATGGTTTGGCTATGTCCTGACACAAATCGCATCTTGAATTGTAGTTCCCATAATCCTCACTTGTCATGGGAGGGACATGGTGGGAGGTAATTGAATCATGGGGGTGGTTTCCCCCATGCTATTCTCATGATAGCAAGTTTTCACGGGATCTGATTGTTTTATAAGGGGCTTCCCCCTTTGCTCGGCTCTCACTCTTCTTACTGCCTCCATGTGAAGAAGGCTATGTTCCTTCCCCTTCCACCATGATTGTAAGTTTTCTGAGGCCTCCCCAGCCATACTGTGAGTCAGTTAAACCTCTTCTTTACAAATTACCCAGTCTCGAGTATTTCTTCATAGTAGCATGAGAACAGACTAATACACTTGTGTAATTTGAATTTCCTGCTGGAGCCAAAGGCGGAAGTACCCAGGGCTTCTTATCAGTTTGCCCACATATGGGGCAGAAGGTGAGGCATAAAAGTTCTCATTAACAAACAGTGTAAGACTTTATTATGTCATGTGTATCCTCTGCTTCTATCAGGCAACCTCCCACTCCTTAGATTGGGGTGTGGGGATAAGGAAAAAATTGCTGTTTTTACCAAAACACTGACACATAGAAATTTCATTCACTTTTAATGCACAAAGTACGTTACAGCATTACTTCTTTAATTTGGGCTTATTCTCTCTGCTTATTTGTAACATCATGCATTATATTAAACTTTCTCTAAATTTAACATTTATTTACATATTTTTGCTTGCTTAAACTCCTTGGTACTTCGTGTGTTCAAGTACAGTTTAAAAATACATATTTCTTAACCTAATCTGATTAAGCAGTCTAAACATGTGCTCTCAATTTTAGGCTAGGTGATAACTCTGGTTTCACACAATGATATTCAAATAATACTTGAGGTAGAGGGTGGCATTAATAGGAAGAAAGTAAAGAGGACATAGGGCATTCTTGTTTTCATAGCTATGCAAGAGAATCCAAGATAGGAAAAACTAGATAATTAGATGTGCAGAGAAGCACACCTTTCTCTCTTCCTCTTGTTAAAGAAGATGAAGCATTTCTAGACAGCATGGAGAAAATCATCCAAGAAGAAAGCCAGAGAGATAAGTATTCTGGAGATTTGTGACCGCCATGGATGAAAAGTGAGTGAATGGCAAGTACTCCCAGAGATGGTAAAACACCCAGACTTACTTCAGGCAAAGGTCTGCCCTGGGCCTGGACCAAACTTGGAGAGGCTCTTCTGTCTGGGAAAAATGTGGAGCAGCTCCAACAGTGGCAGTAGACAGTGAGAGGCTTTTCTGGACCAGGGCTTCAACACAAAGATGACAGAAAACTGGCCAGGGCTTTCATGAAGTTCACAAGGCTTGGAAAGAGAATGATGGACAAGAGGCAAACAAGTATGCTAAGTAGAAATGTAAGGAGATGGGTGAAAACTTCCTATGAAAAAATAGGAAATTGGCACATTGGAGTCATGTTTGATATCAGATGCCAGTAGATGCATAAAGGTAGAGATCATGCCTACTCTTAGTGGAAAAACAGCAAAATAATTTGGGATATAAATTCCTGATTATATTCATTTATGTGTTCCCTCATTCAGTCTTCAACAAATCTTTTCAAGTGCTTTTTATGTACCAGGCTCTGATATGGGAATAAAAATGTAGGGAAGATGAAAAATTTCTTTTCAAGAAGTTTGTGGTCTTACGTAGTGCCTGGAAAAATGGAAGGTGAAGTCTTGACTAGGGGCAAGTCCCAGGAAAGTCAGAAGGTAGAGAACAAAACTAAGCATATCCTCCATATCGCACATTTATATCTACCAAGGGTTTAGGAACAGAAGAGATATTATTTTTTGACAGATAGGGAGCTGACTATAGATGTGTTTTTCTAGAATAACACATAAAAATATAGAAATGCAACTTAAATGTCAGTTAGGGGCTTCTCTACCCCTTAAGACTTAGGCGAAATGGATGTAGAACTTCAGTTTTCTGTGGATTCCTTAAGACAGGAGTGTGAATGGGGCTAATTGATTATCTTAAGGTCACTTTACCTGTGGAGTTATGGATTGCCACCATTGCGACCCTTGCACAAACTTTGCCTTTTCTTCAGTTTCCACTCCTGCAACACCAAGTTTTCTTCATAGAGGAAGGTCTGAGTCCCTAAACTGTTCACTGGCAAGGAGAAAGATCACCATGATTGGATGGCCTTAGAGCAGGGTTTCTCAGCCCCAGCCCTACTGACATTTAAGGCTGGATAATTCCTTGTTGTGGGGGTTATTCTTTGCATTGTCAGGACAATGTTTAATGGTACTTCTGGCCCCTATTCTTAAAATGACATTTGCATGGTAATAGCAACCTCCCCTCAACTTGTGACCAGCAAATCTTCCCCTGGTGTTAAAATCACTCCCGGTTGATTAATCTAACCACTGGCTTAGATTATTCATTCTTCACTTTGGAGTGGGGTTTTGGCAATGCTGTGGGGCAAGAGAGGTGATTGTGGGATGGACATCAAGGAGTGTCATGAATATTTTCTAGTTCAGGGCCAACTTGTCACACAACTCCAGAGGGCACCCTTCACCTTGCGTTTTACGTAATGGCACTCCTAGCACACACATCTCTCATGAATCGTGTTCCCAGAGTAGTTCAACACGGAAGTACCATAATAGTTATCTACCCAATATACAATTTCCTCTTTCATTCTCAGTAAGAGATTCAGGTCCCAACCTGTCAGAAATGTCAGCCCTGACAAACTGTGGATTAGACAAAGTTTATATTTAGTGTTCTTAGCCTTCTCTGTCTGCTCTTTTTTGCTTTATTCAACTTTTCTCACCCACTTCCATCCTCAGGTTTCCTGGCACTCACTGTGGTCTTGTCAAGGACAGAGTCCACTGTGAATTACTGTCATGGGTCTGAGGAGGGGCTGATAAAAGACTGAATCTCTCACAGTGGAAGCACAGGCCCTAGAACACTTGGTGATCATAATAATAACGGTATTAGCTAATATGTTGACCACTACATGTCAGTTACTTTCCTAGATGCAATATTTGTATGTCTCATTTAATCTTAAGTACTATTTTCTGAGGCAAGTGCAATCGTCATTCCCACAAAGCAAGGAAGTTTCCCAGTGTTAAACAGCTAATAGGTAACAGATGTGGAAATTAAACCCAGGTGGTCCAACTCTGGGATTGGGGCTCCTAACCACTTTTCTATAAAATGGCATCTCAAATTAGACCACACAAATAATCACTGTCGAGGTAACCACTTCCTGCACTCATATCAAAGTCTGGCCTTGTCCATTCCTGACCACTGTAACACAGACAGAAGAACTGAAGAACTGTGCTCTACCTTCAGGGATTAGAGTGATGACTCGAGAAGGCCAGTGAGAAGCACCAGCCAGATAGGATGGCTCTGGGGTAGTCTCAAGGTCAAGTTTGACTCAGCTGAGATGGATACCTGCGGGTAGCTAGACATTGTATAAGGGTGAAGTGTGAGGCCAGATCAAATTTGAGCTGGAGAGAAGAATGCCAAAACCAAAGTGATAAAGTCTCAAATAGGAAGCCAAGCAAGCCCAGAGCTGGTGGATGTGGAGGCAGCTGTGGAAAGGAGATGCAGTGTGGCCTAAGGTGAGGACTCAGCAACTAAGATGCCCGAGTGTTTTCAGCTGCCTGTCCTGGGAGCTGCCTGTCCTGGGAGGTTGGACCTGAGTTAAAGACAGAGAATTGGACATAGTCCATTGTGTCCCATGGAAGTATGGCATAATCCAGATCTTCCTGGGGTGGTAACCCCAAAAAATAAACCAAGAAACAGGACTTTACCCACTCCTGCAAGACCAACTTTCTGCATGGCTTCAGGAGCAGATGGAGTTATCAGTTACTCAGCAGGTATGACTTAGAGAAAATGAAGCATCAAAAAACCACTTTTAGCCTCCAAAATCTCTCTCCTAGCTGCCTTTTATGGCTTGTAAAATTTCACCACCATAGATTTGTTTATTTGGATTAGAGCTTATGTAAGTGTCCATGGAAGGTAAGATGGCAAACCTTCATCTTCCATTGGTTCCTCAAGAGGGGATGAGTTCCCATTGTGAAAATCGAATGAGCGATATGGTTTGGCTCTGTGTCCCCACCGAAATCTCATGTCAAATTGTAATTCCCAGTGTTGGAAGAGGGGCCTGGTGGGAGCTGATTGAATCTTGGGGAAGACTTCCTCCTTGCTGTTGTTGTGATAGAGTTCTCCTAAGATCTGGTTGTTTAAAAGTATGTAGCACATCTCCACTCCCACTCTGGCCACTTGAAGCCCATGCTTGTTTCCCCTTCTGCCATGATTTTAAGTTTCCCAAGGTCTCCCCAGAAGCAAAAGGCTGTATAGCCAGCAGAACTGTAAGCTGATTAAACCTCTTTTCTTAATAAATTGCCCAGTCTCAGGTGTGTCTTTATAGCAGTGTGAGAATGGACTAATACCATGAGCCCTGTGGAAGGTACACAGAGCAGGTAAGTTTAGAGGGTGGCGTAGAAGGGAAGGACAGATTCTGGGTATTAAGAAATGCTCAGTAAGAGCAAGGCCAGGTAAGCACAGCCATGGTAACTCATTTCAGTGGGGGACAGAATGAGGACACAGGGACACAGTGAGATGGGGAGTTACTGGGAATGAGAAGAGGAACAGAAAAGGGTGGTGAATGTGTGGTCACAGAGGGAAGATTGGTGACACATCAGGACTCGACTTGTTACCTCAACATTTGAGGGTCCCAACCCTTTGATTAGGGTCTTTTCCATTGTTGAGCTTCATTTTGGATATTTTTCCCTACTAATCATTTTTCTTTTTAGTATGTAAAATTTTTCTTTGTTGTCTTATGTTAACCTGTCTTTCTTTCTCTGTGCATATTGGGGGTGGCAACATCACTTAGTTTGAGTAACTGACAACAAAAATTTCCCTGTAATACGTCCTTGCCAATTTTCAGGGAATTCAAACATTTTCCAAAGCTCACAATGTCCTTTGGTAGTAATGCAAGAGTGTTGTGCAGCAAAGCACTCTTAAAGATCTATTACAGCATCATTTCACCAAATGCTAGTTTGGCTTTGAGTATTCTGTGCAGAGTATGGGAAATTGTTCCAGTGGTAGCAATAAAGAGTTGGAGCATTTTTATACTTAACTATTAGAGTTACAGATATTTAAGCAGAATATCAAATGGGAAAGCTAGCTGTGTACATGAACAAGGACTATTCAAGAAAATAAATAACTACAGACACCACTGGAAGTTCAGTAATGAGAACATTCAGTAAATGCTCATGCTGGGAGGGATGTTTTATTAATGTCCTGTCATTAGTTGTTTCAGAAATGTGTGTAAAATATGGTTCTTGAAGTTGAGTCTCATGAATTTGAGATGTACCCAAGAAAAGTAAGAATAGCTAAAGTAGGTTGTCTGGGGTTTCTTTTGACAGGGACCTGGTGGGACAAGAAGATGCTGTGGGGTGGGAATAAGCTGAGTAGGGGGCAGAGGGCATGGCATATGAGGAGAAGTATTGCCTGAAGGCAAATACAGTGAAGGAGGAGTCAGGCTCTAGGTCAAGGGAGTGATCCTGCAATGGAAGTCAGGAGCATGTCACATCTGATGGAGTCAGTGTAACTGGGTGTAGAGTATTTATCTGGAGGGAGGTGGGGTCTTGTCCAGGTCTTCACAGAGGAGTCTTTTAGATGGCCTGCCCTGTTCACAGCAGCCATTTCAGGCTCTCTTTTTTTGTTGTAAAAAAATAGATTTTCAACCTTATTAAATTAAATATGAACCATTTCAGGCATAGAAACAAGGATTAAGAGCCTAATAAACTCCTATATACACATCACTTTGCTTAGGAAATAACATGGTACACATACTGTTGAGGCCCCTGTCCAGAAGTAAGCACTATCCTGAATTTCATGTTTACCATCGCTACTAATGTTGTGAGAGTTCTCTGACATATGCAGGTGTCAATGTATATAGTATTGTTTTGCATATTAAAAATTTTTAGGCCAGGTGTGGTGGCTCATGCCTGTAATCTCAGCACCTGGGAGGCCGAGGCGGGGGGATCACCTGAGGTCAGGAGTGGGAGACCAGCCTGGCCAATATAGTGAAATCTTGTCTCTACTAAAAATACAAAAATTACCCAGGCATGGCAGTGTGCACCTGTAATCCCAGCTACTTGGGAGGCTGAGGCCGGAGATTTGCTTGAACCTGGAAGGTGGAGGTTGCAGTGAGCCAAGATAATGCCACTGCACTCCAGCCTGGGTGACAGAGTGAGACTGCATCTCGAAAAATTTTTTTTTTAATTAAGGATATATATTTTCTGCAAAGCTCACTTATTTTTGCTCAACATTATGTTTTTGAGATTTACTCATTTTAATTGTTGTATAGTGTTCCATTGAATAAATATTCCACAATTCATTATTTATCTTCCTACTGATAACATATGTACATGAGTTTTTCTAGGGTAAATGCCTAAGAGTGGAAATTCCAGACCTCAGAATTTGTGCATCTAAAACTTATCCAGATAATTACAAGGGGCAGTTATTAACTCATAGGAGTTATTTATTTATTCTAGACTCCAGTCCTTTATCAGTTATATGCATAACAACCAGTGTCTTCTCTTTTATTTTGTGGTGTCTCTCTATAAATAGACATTGTTTAATTTAGTCGAATTTACCAATCTTTTCTTTTAGATTGTGCTTTTTTACCTTAGGGTTATAAAGATGTTCTTCCAAATTTTCTTAAGTTTTATAGTTTTGATTTTTAAATTTAGTCCCCAATCCATTTGAAATTTGTTCTTGTATATAAAATGTGAAGTGCTAAATAACATTTTAAATATGGATGACCCATTGTTCTAACACAATTGTTGTAAAGTTAATACTTTTCTCACTGATCTATGAAGGCGGCTTGTTTCTGTATATCGGTAGGTATGTTAACAGCATCCAGATTCTGCACTATCCATTTGTCTACTCTAATGCCAGTACTACTAAGTGTTATTTACCAAATAGCTTTTATAATAAATCTTGATATTAGGGCTTTTTAATTTTAAAACATTATTGCTAAAAAATTCCAACATTCATCTGAGCCTTGAGCAAATTGTAATTGTTAATCTGGTGGAGGGTCTTGCCCCAATGTTGATGGCTGCTGACTGATCAGAGTGGTGGTTGCTGAAGAATAGGATGGCTGTGGCAATTTCTTAAAATAAGACAATGAAGTTTGCCACATCAACTGTCTCTTCTTTCACAAAAGGTTTTTCTATAGCATGCAATATTGTTGGATATCATTTTACTCACCAAAGAAATTCCTTCAAAATTGTAGTTAAATCTTTTTAAACTCAGGGATATTTTTGACATAAGGTTAGATGAAGCTGCGTTGGACAGCATTTAAATAAACATAAGCAAAAAAGGCACCAAATTATATGTAGATATTTTCCTCTGAGAGTTTATTCTTATTTTACATATTTAAATTGATTATTAATACTTGCTGTTGCTTTTGCATATTAACTTATAAAAGAGTTTAAAAATTCCTTCAAAAACTCTGATGAAGAGTCTGGCAGTTTGTAGTTAGAGAAGTCAATTACTTCTTCAGAAACAAAAATGTTTTGGGGCTTAAATCAACGAGAAACCACTATATACCTATTAGAATGGCTCAAATCCAAAATACTGACAACACTGAATGCTGGTGAAGATGTGGAGCAATAGGAACTCTAATTCATTGCTGGTGGGAATGCAAAATAGTATAGCTACTTTGGAAGACAATTTTTAGTTTCTTACAAAAATAAATACAGTATATTTTTACCACACACTCCAGCAATTGTACTCCTCAGAATTTCTTCCAATGTGTTAAAAACTTATTTCCATACAAATAACTGCACACAGGTATTTATGGAAACTGTATTCATACTTGCCAAAACATGGAAGCAACCAAGATGTCCTTCACAAGGTGAAACAAATGGTATATCCAGACAATGAAATACTATTCATTGGTTTTTAAAAAAATGAGCTATCAAGCCACACAAGTCATAGAAGAACTTAAAGCATATGGCTGCATGAAAGAAGTCAATCTGGAAAGCCTACCTACTGTGTAATTTCAACTGTATGATATTCTGGAAAAGGAAAAAATGTGGAGACAATAAAGAAGATCAATGTTTGTCAGGGTTTTGGGGGAGGTTTGGAGGAATAAATTAAAAAAAAATGTTACTGGAGATTAACTTTGAGAATGAGGCAGTGAGATTGAACTAGATTGAGTTGGATATCCCTATTCTTTGTTTTCATAGCACCTTGTTTTCACCCAGAATATGAAATTTATCTCATTCCTATAATTAGGGGGTGAGCTTCATGAGGGGAGTGACCAATTTTGTTTATTGTTTTATTACCAGTGGTAGTGGACAACCCAGCATTTGGTTGGTGCTCAAAACATTTGTGAATTAATGTATAGCTCTGATGATGTAATATAATAAGAATTTATAAAGGAGATGGGAGGAAGACTACAAGGAAAAAATACATAAAGGAATGAATGCTCATTTGTCATAAACAAATGGAATAAAAATGAAACGATAAAACCAAACCTTAAATCTCGATTTCCCACTGTCACACTTTATGCTTAGATGTGAAGATTTCACTTTCTTTGAATTCACTTGCTTCCATAGAGATAAATCTGCAAGTAGAGGATGCTGACATAAGTTTGTGAGAGTGCCTTCTTAGAGGCAAGCATACTTTTCTTCCTTAAAAAATACCCCTAATATAGCTAACTTAAAAAATGTTAGTAAACATTACATTCAAAGGAAAATAATGTAGATCAGGTGTTTAGAGGAAAACACCTGGGTGTAATTTGGTGGCCTCTTCACTTATATTTAAATGTTGCCCAGCCCAGCTTATTCTAATCTCATATCAGACACTGACTCTATTTGCTACTATGACTTCTTATTCTAGCTCCTTCCACCCCAAGCTTTTTAGTATTCCCTGTAAACCTCCTTTACCCCACCCCCAACCAACCAACCAGCCAACCAACATTATCTTACTTATAGATATCAGAGAAGCCATCAAGAAGGGAACAAGATATGCCATTAACTGGGAAAAAACTATTTTTGGAACCCTGGTTAACTAATAAGGGGTTGGTGTCCAGAAGAGATAAAGAACCCTTATGAATAAGCAAGAAAAAGGAAGTCAATCCAATAGAGAAAATGGGCAAAAAGAAAGAACAGAAGTGCTACTGAATACTGCCAAATAAGTTAACTGAATTAGCAGAAGCTAGAAAAACTGATAATACCAAGTGCTGCCAAAGATGCAGAGCTGTAGCCACTCTCATTCAGTGCTGGTGAGCATGCAGATTGGTACAACCACTCTCAAGAAACACTTTGCATTACCTAGGAGAGTTGAACATGACCATACTGCACAGTCCAGCCATTCTACTACCAAGTATTGGGAAACTTTGCCATGCATGTACTATGAGATGGCTACCCAAATGTTTAAAACAGCATTGTTTGCAATAGGCAAAAAACTGGAAACACTCAAGTGTTTATAAACAGCAAGATGCATACATAAATGTGGAATAGACAGCAAAATTATACTGCAGTGAAAAAGAATCAGCTCCAGCAGATACATCAACATGGACAATCTCAAAGGTTTGAACTTGAACAAAAGAAGCAAGTTATAGAAGAAGACACAGTGTTATTTCATTGCAAATGTTCAAACATAGGGGCATATAGGTCACAAAGACTAAAAGGAAACCAGAGAATGGTTGCAATTTCAGAATAGTGGTTACCTCTAAGAAGGTTGTTGGGGCGGGGTATTCAATCACAGAATGGCTTCTGGGAATGGTAATGTTCTATTTCTTTCTTGTATTAGGTTGTGGGCATATGGGTGTTTATTGTTGCTCTTTATTTTTTTAATTTTTAAAATTAATTGAAAAAGTTTTGAGAAATAGGGTCTTGCTCTGTTGTCCAAGCTGGAGTACAGTGGTGCAATTATAATTTACTGCAACCTCAAACTGCTGAGCTCAATCAATCCTCCTGCTTCAGCCTCCCAAGTAGCTGGGACTAGCGGTGCATGTCACCATGCCTGGCTAGTTTTTAAATTTTTTTGTAGAACCAGTGCCTTTCTATGTTTCCTAGGCTGGTTTCAAACCCCTGACCTCGAGTGATCCTCTCACTTTGGCCTCCCAAAGTGCTCAGATTACAGGCATGAGCTGCTGTACCTGGCCTATTTTTGCTCTTTAAGCTGTACAGATGCTTTCTATACAAACTTGTATGTAAGTTATATTTTATAATTCTAGCAAAAAGTGCCTATAGATAGGGCAGTAACCTCTCACAGATTTAAGATCAGCTTAAATTGATCTCGATGCCATTAACTTTGCTCTTTCTTTTCAAGCCTTCCCTTCCCACTCTGCATGCTTCACTTCATTTCAGTTTTCAATAGCTCACTGTCTCCCTGACTCCTCAGTACTCTGCTCACCTACCACAAACCTGTGATCCTATCCCACTAATGTCCCTTTGTGGTCCTGAAGAGCAGTAAAATGCAGTGCTCCATAAGAAAATAAATGTTTCCGACCTAGGCAAGAATAGAATTACATAATCTACTAAGTTAATTAATTTCTTAAGCTCATTTTGATTAGAGACCTTTTGTGTGCCAAGCTGTTTGCTAAGTATGAGGATATGACCTTATCCCCAGCAGGAGACCCACAGCCTATTACAATCTGTCAGGCACATTTCCCCTGGCTTGCTAATGCTGATGAATTTGAGGTCTGCCGCTGGTATACTATTTTGGGAAGGATTTTTCTGTCTTCCATAGGGGAAGAGGCAACATCTGTGTAATAGATTTGCTATCCTAGATCTAAAGTCCAAGCACATAAAAGAAAGGTGAAAAAGACAAGAGTCATTCTAGAAAGAATATCTGAATGTATCCACGTGCACATGTGTATTAAAAATAAAACACATACTTTAATATCAAACAGAGGAAGAAAAAGTTTGCTCAATAAACCCTTGCTATGAAATCTTTTTCCTGTGAGCATCTGTGGTATGGTTTGTATTTCCCAGTTATTTGGCATTGGTCATGAACCCTTTTGTCTTTAATGCCTTTGCTTCATCTGTTCAACTCAATTGTTAGCTTTGTATGAGAAAGAGAGCTTGCATTTACATCTCGTGTGGAAATTAATGATAAGCTTGTATATTATACGTTTAATAGTATTTATTGACTAATTTGTCTAACATGATTTTAGTACCCGGACTGAACCAAATATTACGTACTATTTAGATATAATGGTTCTCAGTGAGTCAAATTTATTCCTTGTTGATTTATTTTTCTCAGGGGAGTGGCTTATATTTCTTGGAAACAAAATAGCCTTAGATTCTGATTCTAACTTGTAAACCAATGATAAATGTATTAGTGTGTGGCACAAATTACAGATGCTTAATAATTGAATTGTTTCTTCCATAAAGAAGCCCCTTTAAAAATTCAAAATAATGTAGCACTGTACTTCTTTTTATAGCATTCCACCTACATAGCATAATTTAGGGTAAGTGCTTTATAGCATATTTCAAATACAGGTTGTCACTTTAAATATATATTCTTCATTTTATTGCTAGAAGTTAGGTGTTTGTATACTACAGAACAAACATCATCTCTCTATGCCTTAGTAACATTTCCTTTAGACAGAAACATGTAAATAGGAGATAAGAGAAATGAACCAGAGAAAACATTTGAGTATAGTATAGCTTAACTATATTATACCATGTTTCTGATTTTTTGATGAAAGATTTAGATCTGGGAAAGACATGTATTTTAGAATAAAAGGGGAAGTGGCAACTAAGTAAAACAACTTATTTGAAAACTTGATCTACCTACACCAGAGAATAACATTAGCTTTTCTGCATTTTAAGAACATTTTTCAGTTTAAAAGGACTGGTCTCATATTCCTAAGTCTTGTGGTTTCAGGTATATCTGGACTTCTCTCATGCTTTCCAAAACTGTTCCCCATATGCTGATTGATGCTGTACATGTCTACGACAGTAGGCAACTCATTCATTCTACTATTAGATTTAAGGTTTAAAGTGAAGTTTTACTGGGAGAATGTAACACAGTAATTTACTATCAAACTAAGATTCCATTACTGATAACCAGATTCTTAATTAGAACAGGTTTTAGTAGATGAGCAAGGAAGGAGAGCATAGAAAGGGTCATACTAAGCCTGAGAAATCCAAACTAAAAATTCAATTTACAGCTACTTCTCTTCTAAAATGTCAATGCCGCAAACAAAAATTTTAGGGCTGCTGTGGTGGCTCATGCCTGTAATCCCAGCACTTTTGGAGGTTGGGGCTGGTGGATCACCTGAAGTCAGGAATTCAAAACCAGCCCGGCCAACATGGTGAAACCCTGTTTCTACAAAAAATACAAAAATTTGCTGGGTGTGGTGGCATGCGCCTGTAGTCCCAGCTACTTGGTAGTGGTGGTGGTGGTGGGGAGGTGCCAAGGTAGCAGAATTGCTTGAACCTGGGAGGCAGAGGTTGCAGTGAGCCGAGATCACACCACTGCACTCCAGCCTGGGTGACAGAGCAAGACTCTGTCTCAAAAAAAAAATTTGTTTAAGGTGTGTGTATGTGTGTATGTGTGTGTGTGTTCATGAAATATCATGCCTACAGTATTTAGGAAAGGTAACTTTGCTCCTGATGTTGGCTAATCTCCAGTCCTCTACTGCCATTGAGCTTCTTATTACACTCCAATCCTGACAATCATGCTGGACTCCATAGAAGTGTTTAATAGAAACCCTTTAAAGAAGACAGAATATCAGCTCCCTTTTCTGCATGCCTGTGCCATGGGACAGTGATAGAAATCATTAGAAAACTAATTTTTCTCTCTTGGAAGCTCTGTTGGGGAGCAACTCAGCATTGGCAATACCAATTTCATAATAACTGTGGATAAATATAGAAATTAGTGTTACATAATTTCTATCTCTTTAGTATATTTCTTGCATAATTGGTGTATGATAAATGGATGGTAATGAGAAATTATTTCATATCAATTGGATAATGGGCAGAGTTGGTATAAGAATATTCCTTAGCACTGGTAAAACATTGGGAAATTTGAAAAGAAAACTTGAAGTTTTTGTGGTAGACAGAAAAACAACCTAAGCTTTATTAAGCTTCTGGAAAGCCAGTCTGAGAATATATATTCCAGACAAAATCCACTGGTTGGGCCAAGTGCAGTTTAACTGTATGTCATGAACAGATATTTTCCTCAGTTATTTACTTTAGGTTTTAAGAGAAATTTCTCAATATGACATAAGCAATGGTTTGGCTACAGGAATAAAAGGAAATAGTATTAAATTTCCTGCAGAGGAGAATAATAGTTGGATAGTAGTGACAGCCTCAGAATTAGGATTTGAAGAACGTGCGTGAGTCAAAATATCCTGAGGACTCAGATTAAAATGGTTGAATGAAAGCAGTGAGTAGGAGAATGACCTGGGAGCATCCCCTTAGTGCTTCAGTGATCCTTGAAGCTGGGCTAAATCTGGGGCAGCTGCAGGATGTGGAATTACTCAGAGGACTTCTGTCCTGAATGTACTGGTTAAAAGGACACACAGTCATACCACTCTCCAAGATAATATAGTTATCAAAATGGGTAATACAATTTTTGTTTTAGAAGCAAGTAAATGGAGAGGTCAATGTGGGTTAGTTTTTTTTTTTGTTGTTGTTGTTTGTTTGTTTTTGAGATGGAGTCTCACTCTGTTGCCAGGCTAGAGTGCAGTGGCTCAAATTCAGCTCACTGCAACCTCTGTCTCCTGGGTTCAAGCGATTCTCCTGCCTCAGCCTCCCGAGTAGCTGGGACTACAGGCATGTGCCACCACGTCCAGCCAATTTTTGTATTTTTAATAGAGACGGGGTTTCACCATGTTGGCCAGGATGGTCTCGATCTCTTGATCTCATGATCCGCCCGCCTCAACCTCCCAGAGTGCTGGGATTACAGGCATAAGGCACTGTACCTGGCTGTGGATTAGTGTTTTTAAGAGAAGTTTCTGGTTAGGATAATAGACTGAAAATGAGTTACAAAATCATCCATCTCTAATACTTCACAAAATTAGCAAAAACAAATAGCAGGAAATAATAATCCACAATTATCAAACAAAAAGAGGCATAAGGTAATGGAATTAACCACAACCACCACCGTCAACAAGCTTGGCACCTGAAGAAGAAACAGAAGCTCTTATAGTCTTATGCAGACAGAACAGCAGAGCAAGGTGAGTTCTTAACCTCCATGCTCCAGAAAGCATACAGGTGAGTCTGCTAAACTCTGACAAAACTGAACTGTCAGAAAAAATTGTGAAGGTCTTTGAAATAGATTAAAAAAAGAAGAACGGTAAGATTAAAAGATTATACTGACTGTCCTCTCTAGTACTGTCTTCCAGGTTATCTCTGCCTTTCACTGTTTTTGAATTATTTTACAAGTTTGTAATTTGTAGGGAAGTGATAGTAATGCAAATACTTTTTCCATAAAAATATAAATTACACCTAGTGCAATGCAATTGATTATTGCCCTGTGGATTCCGATGAGTTTTTACTAGGTTTTGTATCTATGTATAATTATTTTAGCATTTCTTATCTGCCTATTTGCATGCTATATTTTGAATATAGTTTGAACAGGTTTTGACACCTTATAGGTTCCTTAATTAATGAGTTAAATAAAATCTTTGGCATCCATTTATTTTATATCTATGTGAGTCATGATTATACCCTCTTTTAATAAGTATCCATTAATATTAGGAATGTTTTAGGTCTAAAAAAAATCAAACTGACTGAACATCTTTATGCTTTTCTTCCTCTGGTGAGTAGTGAAAACATCTGGGAAGAAATAGATGCAATATGTAAAGTGTACTATGGAACTGATTCTTGACGATAAAAATAAATGCTCTAAGGTCACATGTTGAACAGGGAACATGCTGGAGCCACCTCTGCAATCCTCCTTCCCCACCTGTAATTCCTTCCAGCGCCATCCCACTGCCTGCTGTCAACCTTTACATCTGGAAGTAAGTGGAGTGAAACCAGGTAAAAAGCACTTATAAAAACTCAGAAGAGAGAATAGAGCCAGGATATTGCAACCAATAAAGAATATTGCCTTAGTCATATTCTTCTCCTTCCTACTTATCATTTAATCACTGCCATTCCTTCAAATCACAGAAAAGTGGATAGACTTAAAATACTCAGCTCTTAGACTGTATCCCTAAGAGTGAAGAAAAACTGGCCTCACATATTTTGGAAAAAATTATGGCAGATGATCATAGCTTTTCTAGCGATGGTACTTTGTCCACATCCTTCAGAGCACTACCAGTCTACCATCTGCCGGTGTCTTTAACTCTTTAACTTAAGGCTTCCTCTAAATTATCAGGAGGCTTCCTGACTGTGGGGTCGGGGCAGGGCAGGGGAGAGTCAGCACTCCTCTGAGAGCTGGCCTTGACCAAATGACTGATAGCAGTTGATGTATGAGTACACAGCAACCTTGCTCCTTGGGTTTGATAATTTTGAGGAGCATATTCTGAATTATTTCCTGGAATCTACCCAAGGAATTAAGCTCCAGTTGCCTCCAGTAGTGGCTAGCTTTATAGACACATCCTTTATTCAGTGACTTCCCTTCCAGCTTAATTCTCTACTCCCTACTGGACTTCTACACTTCCAAATAAATTACTTGCTATGGAATATTTGCCTTAGGATATGCTCCTGATTACCCAAATTAAGATTCAAGAAGCCATTCATAATATACCAAAGCACATACAATGTATGGCCAAAGCTGTCCAAGTGCATCAGCTAGGGTCCTAGCAAAAATGATGGCAAACTCAAAGGTTTTAACTGAAAAACATTTAAGGAAGAAACTATTGGCCGAAATGTGAATGATGTTAAGGAAACCAACAGGAGATAGAGAAGCACTGGGAACCAGCAGTGCCAAAACGATATTTCCTAAAGAGAAGAAGAATTGTGCTTGTGGAGTCACTGTGCCTGTGAAGTCAGTGATGGAGCCATGGAAGAGAGGCCACCAGGCAGAAGCTGTGACAGTGGAGGAATGTGGTCATTGCAAGACCATGGCAAGGCATGCCAGTTCTTCCTGTTGGCAGAACTCAATAAAAAGCCAGAGGGCAAAGGAGGCTGCTGTGGTAATCAAATCAAGTCAGTCTCCTTGGGCACAGAGCATGTCACAGGAGGGTATAAATGGATCGGGGCATGTTAAGAAGAAGGAATGTAATCAGTGCACTAAGTGAGAAGTATCTAAATAAATGGAATGAAGTGGAATGGAAACTATACAGCAAAATAAAAAAGGAAATAAGTATGCAAAAGATAGGCAATACACTCTAAAAGAAAATATCCACCAAGGAACATTTGCTTTACACTATAGAACAACCTAATACAAATTTGAATCTGATAGCTCAAGGATAAGATGCTAATACAACAAAATGAGATTAAAAGAAAATTTCCAAACCCAACAAAATAATGAGGATCAAAATCTCGTAATAACAGAACTAACAGAGGTAGAGAAATGTCAAGAAACAGAATCAATATAGCTGATAGTGAAATTAATGACAAAGAGAAATGAATAATCACAGATAATGTTAATGAAAAAGACAAAAAGATTAAAACAATTAGAGAAACTAATAGGTACTGAGGACAGAAAAGATCTAACATAAGAATGGCAGACATCTTTTAAGTAGAGAACACATGAAAGTAAAATAAGTATTAAAAAATATGAGAAAATGTCCCTATAATAAATAATAAAAATTCTGATTGAAAGTACATAATGAATTATAAGTAAATTTCATCCATAACAACATTAACATATTCTAGTTATAATGTTGTACCTTAAGGATGAAGAACACTCCAAGCATCCAGATATAACAATTAAATTATCTATAAACAGAGAAGAAAAGAAGTTGATTATCAGATTTCTCAATTGCATATTGCAAATCTAAGAGGCATTGGAGAAATCTCTATTCTGAGGGAAATAAGGTGTAACTCAAGGATGTTATACCCAGCCAACATATTTGTCAAGCAGAAATGCAATCCTCAGATTTCTCAAGCATTGTTAGTAAAGGTTCCTGAAGGAGCTGGGATTTGGGAACACCCTGATGATGGGCATTGGACAGAGTTGGAGGAGAGTAAGGAGTCTTTCTAAGGAAGAGAAGAGATCATTGGCAAAGATGTGGAGGGTGATTCTTGAAGGTAGCAGGAAGACAGTGATGACTAGAATTGAGAGCATGTCTTGGTAAGTGAGGGAGACATAGTTACACAGGCAAAGTAGGCCCAAATCATGGAAGGTTCTTTAAAGGCAGGTTGAAAAATTATTTGTTTCAGTGGGTTAAGACTGCGTCAATGGGCTGGGCGCTGCAGCTCATGCCTGTAATCCCAGCACTTTGGGAGGAGGAGGTGGCCAGATCACAAGGTCAAGAGATTGAGACCATCCTGGACAACATGGTGAAACCCCATCTCTACTGAAAATACAAAAATTATCTGGGCATGGTGGTGTGCATCTGGAGTCCCAGCTACCTGGGAGGCTGAGGTAGGAGAATCACTTGGACCTGGGAGGCAGATGTTGTAGTGAGCCGAGATTGTGCCACTGCACTCTAGCCTGGCAACAGAGCAAGACTCTGTCTCAAAAAAAAAAAAAAAAAAAAAAAAAGATTGGGTCAGCGGAGATTCCTGGGATGTAGATGACATATTAGTCATGTATCTCTGGTAGATAGCTATACCTGTAGTTGCCATCTCCTGCAGAGCTTCGGACTATGATCAATTACTGCTTAGATTATCACGAGACCATAATACTACTGGGTGCCCAATAGATTATTTCCCTCAGTGCCTGTGTAAACCAATGCAATTACAATCCTGCTTGTAAATTTGGTGTGTAGACATATTTGTGGACTCTTTCAAGTCATTGGGTGAATTATTGTTCTGTCTTATGTGTGCTTTCTTAAATGTATTGTCATTTCATATGTATTTTACTTACTGCTGCAGAATTCTATGTGACACCTCAGTAACCAGAATATTAATTCATCTTCCTAAATGCTGCCTTACTACCAAAGAGATGATTAAGCACGTGACCGTATGGATAAGTCAATTCTCAGTTGACCAGATACAATAGTCTTTTTGTACGAATGGATTTCAGAACTTATTTTTTCCCATTCTCAATGAGAATAGGTATCAAAACAGAAGAATGAAAAATTTATCCCTTTAATCAACAAATGTATACATACATAACTCATTCTATAGTAAACTCTGTGAGTGAGAAAGACAAGATTCCTGCTTTTAAGGAACTTACTACTTAGTGTATCCACAACACAAAGAACAGGTAGTGAGGTGAGGAACAAAGAGTTATTGCAGACAGAGGAGAGGCTAGGTACTTCCAAGAGGTTGGAGGTTGCTGGACTGGGAAAAACAGCTGGGATTTTTATAAGCTCAGAGAAGGCTGAGGAGCAGACTAACAGGAACCAAATTTGGTGACTGTGCAAATTGAGTAAAAAGGGAAAAAGGGACCTTAAATCCCTGGTGAGAGGCTACTGCAGAGTTCAGGAGAAAGAGAATAACTGAAATAGAGTTGTAGCTGTGGAAATGGACAGATGGGACAGCTGCCAGCAGCAGATTCCACGTTTTGGTCTGTGTAATAAATGTATTTTTTACTGAGTTCAAAAAAGAGGCTTAAGATCATCATAGATGGAGCATTGTCTTTGCAGGATGCAAAGCCATCATTTGCCATTTCTTTTATTTTCATGATGAAGGGAAGAATCAGAACACAGCTCTTTTATAGGAAGAATATAATTTTGAATAGTTTATATGTGTGTGTGTGTGTGTGTGTGTAATCTCAAACTAGAAATTATAAAGTGATCCTGTTTCCTTCAATAATCTTATGAAAAATTTAGTTTTGGTATCTATCTCTTACATAAGGATCTGTAAGCCTCTAAGTTTTGTTTAAAAGTTGGTGAGTGAGCAAGAACTTCTGTAGCTCATTAATCTCCACAGCACAGTCTCAGAAATGTGCTGAATCGTGATATGCCTTTTGTTTCAGCTCAATGGAGCTCACAGCTGGGCCAGTGCTGTGGCAAGCTGCTGAATTGCCTGGTTTCTATGGTAGGCAAAATTCTAAGATGATCTTCAACCCTTGAGTGTAGAAGGAACCTGTAAATATGATGGGTTGTCACTCCCATGATTAGGTAACGTAATATGGCACAGCTGGCCTTAAAAGAGGGCAATTTACTCTGGGTAAACCAGACCTAACTAATCAAGTTGAGCCTTAAAAGAGACTAGGCTCTTCCTGGAGAGAGATTGGAAGTCTGGGAAATTTGACGCATGAGAAGATTGAGTTTGAGACAGATTTGGCTCTGTTGCTGGCTGTGGACCATGTCGCTAGGAGTAAGCGGCCTTTAGGAGTTCAGAGCATCCCCCAGGTGACGGCCAGCAAGGAAACACAGACTTCAGTCCTAAAACCACAAGGAACTGAACGCTACCACAACAACATGAGCTTGGAAGAAGCCCTGAGCCCCAGGTGCAAGTACAGCTGACCAAGACCTTGACTGCAGCCTAGAGAGAACCTGAGCTGAGAACCCCTCCATGGCATGCTTCAGCTTCCAACCTATAGAATTGTGAGCTAAGAAATGAGAATTGTTGTCAGCTGCTAAGTTGATGGTAATTGATTATGCTGCAGTAGAAATGAAATCAAATTCTAAACCTGAAATTTGCCCGGGTTTAAGAAAAGTCAGTAAGTGATATTCCCACAAGTACAACCAAATGATTATCTTGGAAACTAAGAAGATGGCCTTGTCCTTGCTGCTCCAATGTCACTGAGGGGCGGCATGACTTCTCTGGATGTCAGCTTCCTGGGTCATAAATGAAGAAGCTAGGTAAGATGGCATCTAGTTTCTCTAGCCCCAATATTCTATGATCCTCTCCTGGCCACTTCACCTATAACTGACAAAAAGAAAGCTATTCTGCTTGCAACATTGAGTGGGGAGGAGAAAGTGCACTTGCTGGAAATAATTCTGCAGGGCTTGCTGAAGATATGGTTTTATTTTTCTAATCCTACTTCCTAGTTCACTCACCTGTGCCACACTCATGAGATAGACATTGAAACCTATAGGGTCAATACTCCGAGCAAACATTAAAACCTGTCCAGATGGCTTGGTTTTTCTTGGGAGATTTATGAATATAAATATTTTGAAAGGTAAATGTGTCATGTTACAGGTGTTATCTCAAGCAGTTTCATCTTTACATCACTTTATTTAAAACAAAACAAAGCCAAACTGCACAAAACAAGAAAATAAAAGCATGTCGTTTGATCCAATAGAGATATGTTGTCTCTGCTTCATTGGCAGATGGAGTATGCAATTTATTTCTAGGATTAGACTCTTTCCCTGTCGCTGTGGGCATAAAAACGTGTGGCATGCTCCACACACCAACTCAGTGCTGAGAAAGAAGAATGATGAGATGATCATTGTGCTGTTTCTAAAGCCAGGTGTCCTGACCTTCAATAAACTGGTTTTGTGCTGCAACTTGATAGATGGTAATGATTGAACATGCTCAGTGATTCAAGTTTTCCTATAAAGCCTGGCTGATATTCTACATTGTAAAATCTCTATACCTGCCTCACTGTGATTTGGGACTCCTATTAACACAGCAATCTGAACAAGAGTCTTAGGATTTGTTTTGTTTATTCTTCTTGTTGTATTTGAAAACTGAGTATATTTTTCTCCCTTTTAAACTATAGAACTAATTAAGATTCATTGTAGAGATACTAATCAGGCAGACAAGCCAAAAACTTCTACGGTCCTAATCAGATAAAAATTATTGTTAAATTTGGGATATGCCTCCTTCTATATTTAGAAAATAGACATTTATTTGAATGTTGTGAGGTTGAGCACATGCAGGGCCTGTCTGTGCCATGGTACCAAATTGCCACTCTTCCACTTTCCACTTTCCCTGGGCTATTTCCAGCAGTTTCTGACCCAGAGCTCAAAATAAGCTCATTCACCTTTCCCACCCCACTTTTATTCAGCCATGTCCCACCCTAATCACTTTCATCTTAAGCCAAGAGCTGACCTTCTTGCCTGGTCCTTCCTCCCTCCTTTCAGTCCCTCAAAGCCTTTTCCTGCTCTCCCCTCCCAGGGCTTTTCTCTATTCACTATATATTAAGAACATCAGCCCATATCTGTAAATATTGACTTGCATCATTATTTTAAGTGGTTGTATATTAATTCTTCAGATGCCTGTAATGCAATTTGTTGAGGTAATCCTATATTGTAAAATAATTTTTAGTTTTCACTGTAAGAAAAACCACTATGATAAATATTTTCTTTGCAAATACTTGCTTTTTTTTTTTTTTTTTTTTTTTTTTTTTTTTGAGACAGGGTCTTGCTATGTTGACCAGGCTGGCCTTGAACTCCTAGGCCCAAAAATCCTCTTGCCTTAGCCTCCGCAGTGGCTGATGTAACCCAGAGTCCCTGATTTTTTGGGTACCACTGTGAAAAACTAATTCCTTATAATTGTTGCACCTGGAGTTCTTGTTTTAGAAAGTTCCAGGAAAAAGCTCAGGCTCTGCAAAAAAACAAAAACAAAAACAAAAAAACACCTGGATGCAGAGTGGCCCGAATCTAAGATGAATTTGGCAAACTCTCCTCTTCACCATGGTAAAAACCCCGCCCAGGGAGGAGCTCATTTGCCACGTTCTATTTGTGGGATTGTGCCCATGCTACATGCAATGATTCAGCTAACCTGCCTATTAAAAATCCTGTTTTCACCTCTATGCAGGGAGGAATTGCTTCAGGAATTTATCTGTGGTGTCCTTACTTGTTGCAAATGGTAAAATCTTGTGAATTAAATCCTCCTTTGTTGTGGTCATTTGACTGTCACTCGCTGAACCCTCCCCTTGTGTGGGTCACACCGGGACTACTGGCACACGCCACTGCGCCTGGCTGTACTTTCATCTTTGTCCAGTTATTTTCTTGGGATAGCGTAGTACATATAGAATTGCTGAGTAAACTGCTGTGATGGGTATTTGTCCTTTTTTGATCATTCAGCATCTACTCACTTTCTTGTTTGGAAACAAAACTAAGCACTCTGATTTTTCAGGGGTGCCACGATCCCCTCTTTGTGTGTAGTATTGGTAGAATTATAACATAAATTGTCCTGCTCTTGCCAGTCAAGCTAGGCCAATCAGATTATCTATTTTTTCTTGGTAGTAGTTCTTGAGGGCAGTGATGTAAGAAATTAAAAATGTTGGGGGTTCTTTTGTTTATTCATTCTTTTGTTTCATGAGGATGATCTGTCCAGTTTCATTTTTTTTTTCCTGGACTTGGTTTTCCATTTTTCCCTTTGATTCTGTGACCTATCCAACATCCTTCCAAAGAATTTATTTTTCACATAAGTTAGTCAAAGAAAGTGTCTGTTAATTGCAACCCTAATAGAAACAAAGGAAATTAAAATTGTAAGATTTTATAATGTAAATCATCAAGCTGACTTTCCAAAATGTGTCACTCTATATTTCTAGCAACAATGTATTAAACTGTCCTTTCTCTCACTCCTTCCTTAAAACAGAATCTTTTAAAATATTTTAATGTTTTGCTGAACTGATGAACAGTCTTTTACTTTATTGTGAATTTTTTACTTTATGTGTAGATGCTGCTAGTCTTAATGATGGTACTATGTTGTGATGCTCCATCATAAATAGAGGAGCATCCAAATGTATGTCACTTTCACACCATAGTAAAGTCAAAAAAATTTAAGCCAAATCATTTGTACGTCAAGGACCATTTATATTTATCTCTACCTTTAACAGACTTTTCGTACCCCAGGATTACAAAACTCTAAATTCTTTTTCAAAATAAGTTTTAAAAAATATTTAGATGGTGAATTTATTTGAAATGTTTTGGAATTTTGTTAGACATAAGGCAGGGCTCTAATTCTTTTTTTTTTTTTTAGAAAGAAAAAGAGAGGAAAGAAAGTGAGAGTGAAAGAAAGAAAAAAAAAAGAATGTAAGAGAGAAAGAAAGAGGAAGAGAAAGAGGGAGAGAGAACGAGATTCTTGTTCTATTGCCCAGGCTAGAATGCAGTCTAAAAATAGGTATTAAAAACCTCTTTTATGCCAATAATTGTACTTAACAATGGAGACAGGAAGGAATAAGAGATGAAAATAACAAACAAGCAGCCAACCA